>NW_023590999.1:667479-706828 GCF_014843425.1 Jatropha curcas
CTGTAAGAAATCCAGGATCAATTCGGGAAAAGAAAGAGAGGCTCAGTGCCCAGACTTCGCTTGGCAACTCTATTTTGCTACGGTAGAATGAATCAATGCGCATTGCCCGAGGAAGCCTTATGACCTTGCAGCTAAGTGATAGTGACCTTATCTACGGCCTCAGTCCAAGCCAGGGACCAAAGCAAAGGGGCGAGGAAAGATGTGAACATGAAGACAGAAGTGCCCTATTCTTATTATAAAGGGCACTTTCGCTAACGAAGAAGAGCTGCTACTGTGGTCAAGGTCTTTTACTTTTAGAGCAAGAAGCAACTCGGGAATGGGGTTTTCAGCGGCTGATTCAGAGTTGGTTGGATCTTGTGAAAACTATTCAGGTAGAAGGGAAGGAATTACTTATATAAAGAAATCTTTCCCGGGGGAACTGAACTTGAAGCAAGAACAAAAGGGGAGAAAAAAGAAGAACCGTTAGGGGAACCCTAGATTCAAGGTCGGAAGAATCGGAAATAGACTCGAAAACGGAACCCTTTCTCTAGCGGCCTCTTGGCTTCTTTACAGTCAGTCCAAGCCAGTAGCTGCTCCTGGCTTTCGGACAGCTAGAGCACCGACAGATAGAGCGAAGAGTCCATAAGGAGAGGTCTTTAAGTGCTCGAACGAATGTGAGAGGATCCCTGGCTTTCGCGACAAGCTAAGAGCACGACAGATTAGAGCGAAGAGTCCATAAGAGAGGTCTTTAAAAAAGTGCTCGACACGAAATATGTGAGAGGAAAAAAGCTCGAGTGACAACGAGAGGATGAAGCATTTGAGATCCGGAAAACGGGAAAGAAGCCGAACGAAGAGAAGTGACCTACTCACTCCAGAAACGAAGGCAAGGGAAGCAGTCAGGTTGTTGATTCTTATCGAACCCGAAAAAGTTCCTGAGAAGAAAGGTTACAGCGTTCTCGTCTTAAAGCCAAGGACTTTGGACTGCTAGGTAGCAGGGCCAACCGCTATATAATCAATTCAGATGGGAGTGAACCGCTCTAACATCCGAATGGGAAGTTTCAGCAATCGATTCTTTCTCACTGGAAGATCTAATATTCTAGTGACTAACAGTAGGATAAGTCCCCAACCCTTTAAAAAGATTAAAAAATAAGTATGCTTTACAAAAACCCACGAAAATGGGATGCCCGATGACCTTTCTAGTGACCAAGACCTCTTCTGATCATGCATTGCTTTTTTTTGTCCTTAATGAATGAAAAGTTCTGATGGAGAGAGGGCAGGCCCTAAAAGTCAACCTTCCCCCTAGATAAGGAGAGAATGTTAGCATCCTAATTTTTTTCGCCCAGTATAGTCTAATAATGTCCCTGTTCAAAGTACAAGACAACCAAGCCAGCGTCACCCACAACTGGCACTCCGTCCTCCATTAGTAGTAGTAGCTCGGCACCTAGCACGTAATTTCTCTCTTCTTCTTATCTGAATAAATTCCCTTTCAACTTGTGGCCTAACTCTGCGAAGGTTTCGCCAGGAATATGCTCTTTGCCTTTTTTAGCCTGGAACATTTCATCAGCTGCTGTTAGTATTCCAGGGAACTTAGGATTCACTGATGCTGTTGTTCACGAATCCCTTCTATGGACCTTGGCTTAGACTCATGCAGAGGATAAGTCGGAGAGATTTGCCAACGTGGAATCCGTAGTGAAAAGACTATCATCGAATGATACCACAGAACCAATCGTTCTTTTTATATCTAACAAAGTTCGATATACAAGGGGGAATGCCAATAAACTTCTCGTTTCGCCTTGTTATGAGCTTTATCCCAGACGAGAATCAAGGAATGTGATTGTAACATAGCTTCCCGTATCATCTTTTTTTGAAGCTGCTACTAACAGTTGCTAAGATAAGCAAAAAACCATAGCGTAACGGGTTGGAAACCCCATTCCTATCTTGGATCTTTTCTAGTAAGTATAACCCCAACGAAGAGAAGGTCTGTCCTGTCTTCTTCTTTGGATCTTTCGAGTATCTGTGAGTAGGTATCGGTGTATTGTGCCCACCGGCCATCTCAGCTTCCCCGCGATACTCTCTTTTCCTGAATGAAGGGTTTTAAGGTTCGTTCCTGCCTAGCCTACGGATTGCGATCGTTGAGATGTCATGTTTGAGATTCACGAAGCGGCTTTGAACTGCTTATTCGGTTTTCAGCTGGCCTACAGATTGGAGGGCTGCTGAAAGAAGAAAAGAAAGTAAGTGCTAAAATAAAAAGGGACTGCTACCACATTCCTTAAAAACAAAGGGCTAACAAAGAAGCCCAGCCAACGGTACCCGGGAAAATGACTTACTTGAATGGGAGCATCATAGAACACTTAACAAGCGGGGACAGGAGAAAGGAGAACCTCTTTGAAAGGACAGAGCGCTTGGTATTTCAAAATATAATTTATAATTTATACTTTTATTTTAAAAAATAAAAAATATTTTTAATGTTAAATGGATTTGAATATTTAAATATGTAATTGTAATCGGTTCGAGTAACAAAGTGAATTTCTAAATAGGTTTGAAACAAGTTCGACTACCTAATTCATAATCAGATTTAAACTAATGAGGTGCATTTTAAGTAGTTGCCCAATCCACTGCCATATCTAATTAAGTAGAAAGATTTATGCAGTGACTAATAAATAACAAAGGGAATGCCAAGTCTTTCTGAGTCATCTTTAGCCTAGTGATAAGGGTCCGGTAACCATTAACTGAGTTAGACCAGGAACATCAATTAGATCTCTTTTTTCCCTTTAAGAAAGGGAATGAAAAGCATTATTTTCCTAAATAAAAAGCGGGGAAGTTTCTCGACCAAGCCCTTTCTTGTTCTAGGTATTCAACTCTCTTCAGCTCCTCTCTAGCTTTCTAGAAGTACACTATGCTCTTATGCTTTGCTCGAGTGTTGAGCTTTCAAAGTCAATCTTGTCTTCACTCCGGGGATTAGGAGTCCTTCCGCTCGTTCCAAGCAGGTATTGAAAAGCACCCTGCCCCGGACCAAGCAAGCACCCGAAATAGGCTTCAAAGGAGGAAGCAAGCCTACTCCGACCTTCTCCTCTACGTACTTTTCCAGCTTGGCTGAGGATCGTTTTTCTGAGACTGCCACTCTAAAAAAAAAGCATTTTTATGGCAATTTCTTGGTTTCGTCTTTTTTGGTGATTTTATCAGCTTTCTCAAACTTAATGTATTCATGTTGAAATTTTTACGGTAGAGAAGGAAATGTTGAAAGGTAACTAGTGAAGATGCCAATATACCTCTCCCTCGAACAATTGATAAAAAATAAAGGGGAATAAATGCCATATTCATGTGAATCAATTCTTGCTAGGCTCTTTATAAGAAGGACGATGAAACTGGATAAAAAATAAAGGGGAATAAATGCCATATTCATGTGAATCAATTCTTGCTAGGCTCTTTATAAGAAGGACGATGAAACTGGATAAAAAATAAAGGGGAATAAATGCCATATTCATGTGAATCAATTCTTGCTAGGCTCTTTATAAGAAGGACGATGAAACTGGATAAAAAATAAAGGGGAATAAATGCCATATTCATGTGAATCAATTCTTGCTAGGCTCTTTATAAGAAGGACGACTTTGCTCTGCCATCTGCATCTAGATCTAGTTACCTTTTAAACAACGGATTTTTTCCTTGTTTCATAAGAGAGCAGACGATTCTGCGACTGGCTTAGCTTTTATACGGGGTCAACTAAAGAAATTCTTTCAGCTCCAGGACCAACTTCTCAATGAAAGAGCTCTTTTCGGCATAAGAAACAACTAGAAACCAGAGCCTCGATGCTCCTCCTTCTCCCAAGGTCACTTCCAGCTTACAGCTGGATAGAGTCGTCTTCTTAATGTTCTTGAATGTGATCAGCTTAGCAGTAAAGAGCTTCTGTTTAGCGAAAGTATGATGAAGAACTTATCCCTTTTGGAGTTTAGTACCAGGACTCAAACCATACCTCGGGGAGAAGGTAGCACACTAATTATATCCTCCTTTCCTCCTCCTAGGGAAGCGTGTGCGACCGAGCAGTCCACCGATTTGGATATCAATCATTTACTTGCCTTGCCTGCATGTAAGTTGAACCAAGCTATCTTTAAAAGGTTCACCCCTCACCTGGGGGATTTGGGAGTTGACCTAGTAGCAAGAGCTGAACACGGTTGATATTGATCCGCTGAAAGATTTGTTGCCAATTCTGATCGATGGGATAGGCGTGAAGGGCAATCATTCCAGTTATCTAAGTTTCCCTCGATAATGTCGAAGATGTTCTCAGATGCTCTTAGATCGGGGGTTGAGGTGGTATATCAGAGTAGCCAGTTTTGAGAAAACTGTCTGTCTATCCTCGGATCTTCTTTGCATTGAATAATGATATAGAAGAAAGACGGTTGGGCGGTTTAGATTGACCTTTTGTTCCTTGGCTAAGTGTATTTCACTAGTTAAGAAGGTAACTCAGGGTACTTTTGATGATATGATCTGTCCTTAGGATGATCCGGTAATAGGGAGATCTACGAGAACTCTTACCCATATCTTACCATTTCTTCGGAATTGTCCGCTTATAGCCTGACGCGGCTGCTTCAACGGCTCGATATGAAAGATGACCAACTTTACAACTTTTAGTGCATATCTTCCAAAACCAAGTTGTGTACCATCCAGTTTGCAACCCTTACTACATCTACCTTCACGATATTTACTATATTTCGTACATTTCAGATATAGCATGTCCCCCCCCCCTTTTTTTTTACTATATGAAATCCACACTTTGACACCTGAGATTTCATAACGAGTAGATACTTCCGCAACAAGCTACCTTTAGCATCGGTAAAATCACTATCACCTATCAATAAATAATAGGCGCATGAGATACCATTATTGGATTCACTGTCCAATTCTATTCCTTTGAGAATTACACCAGCTTCATCGGGTCAATAGATATGCCCAGCATAGCATCTATTTTGACACAGCTCTTCTTCTCAGTGCATTCGATGGAGCAGAGGAAGAAACTCCTACGCAAACAGAAAAAAGACTGGGACCGTCAACTCCAACTGTAGCCTGGGGTAATGCCTCCCCAGAGCTCCTAGCTTAGAAGGATATTGCCCTATTCCTACTCAATGTAGGTCACTTCAAGCCATTAGTTCATTATGCTCGCCCGAAGCCTTAGCCTTTAGCATGGTTTCCTTTAGTAGGATTTGACCCACCCCTTAGCAGGGTAACCAAAGAACATGAGTATTCGCAAGTCTTTGCAGCATAGGGTTGCAAATTGTGCTATAGGGTTTAGTATCTAAGCGGCTTGGCTAATGTAGGGAATCCACCATCTTGTCAGTAGAGTCCAATCCCTTCTTCCTTTACCATGAGGTGTCAGTAACAATTCCCTCCCTCAGTCCCAGGAGTGATCGTCCGTAGTCGGTGTTCTTAGTGCTGTAAGTGGTACGCACGCCTTAGTCTTAGACTCAACTGCTTTTATGCCAGTAAAGAAAAAGGGCAGACTATTCCCCGGAGCCGAGGAATGCGATTTCTAGTGGCTAACTTTAGCCAGAAGGTTAGCCCTTCCAGGGTGTCTTAATTATGCTCGCATGGTGGTCTGATTCTTTGACTTGAAGTGAAGGCGTCCTAGAGAAAATGTTTAACTAGAAACTGTTAAAGTTAAAACTGCAAACCTAGAGTGGCTTAAAGGTTAGCTTAAAGCTTAAAGGGGCGAATTCTTAAAGGGGAATCGGCCAGTGTGTATAGAGCCCTAGTGGAGTAGGTACTCCTATTGAGAGTAAAGTAAAATCCCTCCTTTTTTTCTTAGGCAAGTTAGGTGTAACACATAAGTAATAGGACCATTTCCTCCCCTCCCGTAGCTTTTTTATACTCAAATTCTTCTTCTTAGTCCTCAAAGTTTTGACTCGTGTTCCCTTTCCCTGATCTTAAGTAAGAAAAAAGAACCTTCCGTTGGTCGGGGGTTCTTCTGGTTAATGGTGGACTGTCTGCTTCCTGGTTTTCCCCCAATGGCGTATTTAGTTCTCAAGTGCTAGAGGTGATTTTAGTTGTGGAAAAGTACGCGTGCCCGTATAGGCTGGTAATTAGTTTTAGTTGCAGTTATGCTCCCCGCCTTAAGAGCTCTTGGCTTCAAGTTTAATTGCCTGCTAATGCTAGCTTGCCCTTCTATTATTACTGTCAGACGGGAAGAAGCCACTACTGAGGTCATTACTGTGAAAAAACCGTCTTATCGATCTTTCTTTTGTCTAAAGGTCTCTAGAAAGCCCCCTGACTATGGCTAGGCAGGCCCGACCGCGTTCGGCGTAACTTAGTCCATTGCTTGCGGGATGTGGATCGATGACAAAGCAAAGAGATAGGGATCCCCGATTGCTCTGTCACTTGCATCCAACTACTTCTCCCTGCTAGAGTGAGAAACTCAATACTTGCCAATGGGAACTGGGTCTGACAATCTCATTCTTATCCCGACCTCCAGGCGCCTAGTGTAGTGAGCAAAGCAAGCTATACCTGATACCGATCAAGGAAACTGGCGGGAACAAGATGCCCTTTTTCTGCAAATTTACGAGAAGGAAATGTAACTGGCTTGCTTTTTCATTTTAAAAGAGATCATTCCCTTCTTTGGCTTATTTATTATTATGGCCTATTGAGAGCTCTCCCGTCACTAGAATATGAGAACTGCTTGACCATCATTTTTATTCAAATATTACCCGCTTTCTTCAAGCCCTAATCTCTTATCTTCTTAGCCGCCACGCCCTATGAAACGCCATGATTCTGCAAAACCCTACTCTTACCTAATATCCAACGACATGGAGGCACTTTTGACTCAATGCAAAGATAACTCCAACTCGGATCACACCCACCTATGGATAACAGAAAGATTTTGGCTTTACCATCGAGCTGTCTGGTCTAGTTCATCTGTTTCTTCATTACCATCTATCTAAAGCTTGACAAGAGAGTACGAAACCCTAATGGTCGCCCCAGCATGACCCAGAAAAACGAGGATTGAAGCTAGCATTTAGAGGAAAGCTACTTCAACCCAATCACTGAATAGAGAAAATTACTTGCCATTCTTAACAAGTTTACGTGAAGAACAGGGCGAAAGAGACTCATAGAACTCCTTAGGAAAGGAAGAGAAGTTGCGAGTAGAGAACCCTATCAGAAGGTTTCCTCCTTCCAAGAACAAAGACTCAAACAGTAACATAGAAAGAAAGAACGGCAGTTGGGGTTACCTTAGGCAAAAAAAGAAAGACAAAATGGGGCATTCCCTTTACACAGACACTGAGACAAGCAGAGCACATTCTAGAAGGAAAAAAGCCACAAACGGAAGGAAAGCCGGAGGAAGGTCCTTCAATAATGAATGACAGATGATTTTTGCTTAATTGAATTCTTTGTTAGACTCGGTTCCGTTTATGAATCCGGATCGGGATGCTGAACCCCTTATTTTATCGCTTAATTGGAAGAGCGCGAGGTGCGAATCTCCAGACCCGGAGAAAGAGAAAATACGCCTAAGGTCAGTACTTGTTATGGCAGGAGAAGAAGGGAAGGTCTGCGGATAGCCAATAAAGTTTAAAGTAAGTAGTCTAAAGATCTTAGGGCCTTTCCTCCTTCCCAATTTAGTTCATATAGAGCCGGCATTAGGTCCGAGATCTATTTTAGGACCGGAAGCAATGGATGAAAACGACTATCTACCGCTTGATTTGCCCCAACAGGCTGAAATAAGATAAGAATAAGATGGAAAAAGCCTATTTAACTAGGGGATTCAGCCCAATCACTTGAAAGTTCCTTCTATTTACTCTTTGACTCGCTTTCTTTTTTTCCAATAGCTCAAGTATATTCATAGTACGCCTTCTCGCTTCTCGGATGTTCCTTCCCCTGCCCCGCGATGGGATTAGGTCTTAGATGGACATGGACAGGAAAAGGTTGCACCTTAAAAGAGAAAGTAGCTATGTCTGTCCTCGTTAGGGTTAGGGATGGACGTTTTTAAGGCAAATAAAGAGGCTCGAAAGGACGGCCAACTCACAGCTTTCTTTCCATCCAACCCACCTAAGATGCCTTCTCTATACGAGATGGAATAGGGAACGGAATAGAGGGGGGGCCCACGCTCAAAACAGGCCCAGTCAAAAGCAAGCACCAGTCTAAATAATAATAGGTTAACATAATTTTGATAATTGATAAACAATCCATGTGGATACGATACTCTCTTACTCTATATTACTTGTTGCGATTTCGTACACTTGCGAAAAATAGCTGTCAAAGGGCGCCCATCCCACGAGACGGAGGATTTAGGAGACCTCTTCCCATGCTACTGCTTTGACAAAATCTGACCCAAGGGAAACAGAAAAAAAGTAACTAGTCTTTTCCTCTTAGAGGCCAAGGCCACTCGCTAAAACTCTTGTTTTAATGCCCACAGATCTGCCGAGCCAAACTTTTTAGGTTCTTTTGTGGGATAACTGTTCTTAGGGTAAGAAAACCTGTCGACTTAAAGAAGAGGTGGCCCAAGTCCGGGCAAGATTGAATCAAATTTCTCAAGTAGAGAAGGTAGGTCCCCACTAGACCAAAGGTCCCACGGGTTAGCTGAAGGTGGAAGAGAGAACATCCTCTTATCGTGATTGATTGGTCACTTGAAATCAAATCTGACTGAAGACGTCTCTCTGTCAATTCGCACGGGCACAGAAAGCAATCTCGTACAGGTTCTATTAGCTTTTAGCTTTTGAACCTGGATTCAGTAATTCTCACAGTTTTCCCCACCAAGTCTTCTTTTTTGTAGCACCATACCGCTATGTTCGACATGGGATCCTCGGCGCATATCCCTCTACTTATGAGCAGTCCAAATAGGCCGTTAAGGGTTGGCTTACTAGGGAATCCTTTACCTTTTTTTTTACCATAACGAAAGGCTGACACCCCTCTTTGCAGGAGAAAATCCAGGAATGTTTAACACCACCTAGACTCGGGTACAGATATTAGGAAAACCGAGATCTCATAAGTCAGTCTGGGAATATCAAAGAGCTTCCCTCCTGTCTCAGATATGCGCGTGAATGAAAGGGGAAGGAATGCCTTAGGAAGTGAAGGAGAAGACATAAGGATAGGGACAAAATGACCTTATATTATAAGGGAGTGGACATTAGACAGGGGCTTCTATTGCTTATCCATAGTCAACTATTTCTAGGGCTACATATTAAGTGGAGACTGAAGAGGTCTATGCCCTGAACCACTGCGTGTTCACTGACACACTATCTTTGAAGGTTAAGTTAAGGTAGGTGCTCCTTTCTTTAGAATAGAATCTCTATTAGCTCTGAAGTGGGAAAGATTCCGCTACGCCCCTTAGGCTATTAGTGAAAGCGTCGGCTGTTAACTGACTGGTCGTAGGTTCAAATCTTACTTGGGGAGAATTTATAGTTATCGCTTTTCTAACCTAGTGACTCCTGTTTTTCTCTTTAGGGCTGGGTCACTTCTCTTGTTTTAGAGAAAAAGACGATTAGGGGATATTCTAGTACTTCTTCCTCTTACTAATGAGCGAGCTAACAACAAATCCTCACGAGTCACTTCATACCTCGTAACGAGCATGAGCTATTTGACTTCCCTTCCCTTAGGCATAGGAATACTTCTACCGACAGACTATAAGAAAGACTTGCTCAAACCAAACCTGCTCCAGCTCGACTTTCGAGTTGAGCCCAAAGCAAAGAGTTCCTTTAGCGGACCAGCCAGTGCTTTTCCTAGTGTAAGGGTCAATGCCTTTAATCCAAAATCCATAATCCGTAAGCATTGGGTAAGCAGCGGAGGTTGCAGGTCTATCATCATCTCCATCTTGCTTATTCGAAGAAGCCATTGCCTTTGCCTTGGGTCATCTATTACGTATGCCCTGAAAATAGTTATATTAGTCGGAGTTTTGGTTACATTAACATTCACCCAAGCGAGCAAAGAGAGTGGAAATGGGCATTTGGCCTTCCACGGCCGACAAGATGGGAAGGAAAGTATCGTGTCGCCCGAGCCATAGGCTCCCTCTTTCTAAAAAAGGTTACGGGATGGGCTTTTTTTTTCTTCTTGATTTTTTTCCAGTATGGCGCTCCGCGAGCAAGGAGTGAGAGAACCAAGTGGACTGTGGTGATGTTAGAATTTGCACCCCTTCTGAGCCATGATCAAACACTTCTTTCTAACATGATTGAGCCCTACAGTGGTAGAACCTAGTGAACCAGACATACGATTGGAAACCTGAATAGCCGTCTTCTCTTATGATATTTCGAGGCGATTCCGCTAGTGGAACACTTTTCATATTTCTCTTTTAACCATGGAAAAAGCAAGGAAAAAGCGAAAGCTGGTCTGAAGTCAATGTAAGGACCTGAATTTAATGATATGATAGGATCGCTCGGGGCCCCCTAAACACAGCTGCACTAAGGAATCAATCTTTCTTTAGTCCAGGTCGAGCTAGAAGGTAGGGTCGTCCTACCTATAATACCCCCCAAAGCTTCGCAAGTGATGCTCAAATGCGCTCTAGTGACCAGAAAAAGGAACATTTTGAAGCATTTGGTGAGACCACATCTGTAATGGTTGTTCTTAGGATTCTATTCTTACTTCATTCTTAAGAAGGATTTGCTTTTTCCTCCTTTACCATTGTTGTTTGATTATAAACCTGCTCCCCCCTTCTTCACTTAAGGCAGTGAATTCAGACTTCTTTGAAGAAAGGGAAAGGGGGCTAACCCTATTCCCAAGCTAAAAGGCTAAGCCCGGAGATGCTGTATGCTAATCTGCTTTGCCACAGCCAAGTCGGTTAAGAACCGGTGTTCGTGAAGAGCTCAAGTATTAGAGCCAAGTCGGTCAGGGACCAGTGTTTGTGATCAAGGGTTTAGAGTACAAGCGATCAGGGATCGCAGTCAGTGCGCCAGTAGGAATTCAGGCACTGCAGCACGTTACTGTACTGGACTGAGAGCTAAAATTCTTTCTTCCGAAAAAGCACTACTTATCGGTAAGCATTCCCCCGCTGAGCTCCGTTTGGGCTTTCCAGTCTCGTTCCCTTAAATTGCACGAGATAAGGAAAATGGGATATCTAGCGGAAGGCTGTGAGGGTTCTAGGCAAGGATCAAAGCTCTTCCTTGAGGCAAGCTCATCTAACCGATATGATGCCGAATTCCCTGGGGTCAGCGATTTAGACTCAGTCTTCTAGTAAATGAAAAAGCATGATCTTGCTACAAATGAATTGAGAACGGAAACAAAATAAGAGAGAGAGAGAGAGAGAGAGGATGAAAGCAAGGAAGCAGAGAAATTCCCCCCAGCAAGGTTCAATCTTTTGAAACCGTAGCGTAGGCGAAACCTGGCAGCCCGCCCAGAGTTTGATCAGGTTACATGATTGGTCTGTGAAGGAAGATCAAGAAAGAGGATCAGACTTGAGCAGTTCAGGCTATGGAAGTTTCTATCTTCCCATAAATATCTTCCCATAAATATATCGTCTAATGGCGTCGATAGCATGTCACGTCATGGAACTGATCATTAACTGCTTTCGATCTTGAGTGCTCTTTAATCACTTTCTGGGATGATAATAAGTCTTCTCACCAATGGGGGATCTGGATGAGTGAGATGGGTCTCGTTCCTTTGTCCAGTAACTCGGTCAATGAAGACAAAAGAAGGGCTATCAATTGAAAGTGAAAGTGGTACTTTTGATTGGAATTAGGTCTATCAATTTCCTAAGAGAAGTGCGAAAGGATTGTAGGCTAGATTCGATGGTATGCCTGAAGGATAGCTAAGGGCGAGATTCAAATCGCCCTACTGAAGTACCAAAGGTGCGCGGAGCGAACTCGGACCACTTTCTATGTGTTGCTTTCATTTCCGGAATGAGTAGGTCACTTCTCTTCGTTCGTTTCTTTCCCTGTTTCTGGATCTCAAATGCCTTCACTCCTCTCATTGTCACTCGAGCCCAGAAGTGCTAGTTTGGAGTGGAGGAGTAGAGGAAAGGAGGTCGGCTAGCCTTCCTTTCATAGGCTAATTCCTATCTATTTTGGTAAGCATTTCTCAAAATCAGGTGTTGGTGTGCCTTCGAAGCAAGCTCCTGCAGTCTCGCCTTGATTTAATAACTTTCGTTACTCGTTCTCCCGCGAGCTACCCATCTCTGGTCAGTCTATGAGATTTCTTTGGTTAAACATCTCGGATGAATCCCCTGCCAATATCTTGGTCTTTTGGAGAAAAGATATCCCTGACCTGTCTATGATTGAAGCCAATGCCCAATTCAATTCATTTCTACCAATGCTAAGATCAAATCTTA
The DNA here is from genome assembly GCF_014843425.1 of Jatropha curcas. The sequence continues at coordinate 679,694 of NW_023590999.1, forward strand.
AATACTCAAGATCTTGATCGAGGTGAACGCCTGACACCCGAAAGATCACTGCCCGGGTAGCAGAAAGGTACTGGAAGCACATATATATAAGTGTATATTTTTTTAAAAAAATGGAATGAGTTATTGACCCTACTTCTAAATAATGTTTTTTCTTAATTCAATTAATAAATAAAGATGTGTCTTGAAATTATTTTATTTAAGTCCCTTGTAATATGTTTATTGAGTTCTTATGCAGTATAGGTGCTTAATAAGCATATTATGGGCGACATGACACGTCTTAGAGTGGCGTAAGGTGTGACATTAGCAGCTTTGGCTAGACTTGTCCCTGATTCAGGAAGTTTGGTATGTTCCAAAGTAATCGAATTAGTTGGAGGAGCAAAAGTGGGTGTGCCTTTGCTCAGAGGTGGAGGCATTTCTACATTTTTTTCATTCTCTTAACACAAGTCCACCTCCTTCCTTCTTTACCTGAGGGAGGCTTTGCTTTCTCTCTTCTTTCTCCTCTTCTCCTCAAGCTTTTTCACAAAATCTCTGCTAGCCATATATGTCGAATAAAGCAAAATGTTAAAAGTTGTTCAGGACTATACAAATGAAAAGCCAATTATATACCTTCTTGATTTTTTCTTCTCTGGCGTTTTCCCGAGCAAATCGAGGCATACTCTAATGCAAGGAGATCTAAAAGATGAAGGGGTTTATTGGCATACTCGTCAAGAGTATCTATGCTTGTCTTCTCCCCATTAGTTAATAATTTATCTTCCCGAAAAGTTGGGGCAGTTCGGGATAATAGGTGTTCACACTAAAATCTCTTGAACTTCTCACTATGAAGAATTTCTCTTTCTATCTCCCTTTTATGGATCTGGGCATTCCCTCAAATACACTAAGACCACCCAGGGCAGAAAGATGAGGATGATCTTCTTTTTAACGATTTGTTAAAGAATACAAACCATTAATCACATAAGGGAAAATTCCAACTTAGCTCGGTGAGCTAAGATGCGTAGCCTGAGCATTATCCTAATGTTGTTTAGGGCGAGCTGCAACACAATGATACCGAGCTAATTAAGATAGTCACATAAATATGCTTGGAGAGGAAGGCGAACACTAGCTCTTAGATCTTCCTCATACAAGATAAGAAACTTAGGACTTTGTTTGGAATTTGCCCAAACACTTTCACTAACAAGAAGTAACTCAAATTCTTTGGGCATGGAATATTTTATTCTTAGTCTTTTCATATCATCTTCCTTAAATAGTGAACTTAATTCTGACACTCTATTCTCCCTTTTTACGCTAGTTTTGTTCCTTTTTGCAGGCTTTTTAGCTTTTGTTTGAGAGGGAATAAGGTTGGGAGTTCTACAGAGGTGAGGGCGAGTATTCCTATCCTTGATAATAATGGTAGTGCTCAAACCCTTTTAGGGGTTATCCTAGAGGTTTGGTCAACCACCTCCATGGCAGCTAAAAGACAACTAAAAGGAAAGTTGTTTGATTTTGTGGCTTCAGAGCCTAAAGAAGAAGAAGAAGAAGAAGAAGAAGAAGAGGCTTCAATGACAATGGCCTTTCCTTTTCTAGAAAAGGGAGCATCAGAGCTCGTGATGAAGAAAGCAAAGTGCAAACAAAAGAAAAGACGAAAAGGCAAATAGAAGGGGAAAAAGTTACCTCTTGGAAAATCTTGCAGGAAATTGCAGAAGAAAATGAAAATGACAGTGAAAGAGCTTCAAAATTGACAGAGGGCGCTTCAATCTTCAATTTATAAACAGGAAAAGGAACTAGAAAAGACGGCAGGAGAGAATGGAACGTCAATAGACGCAAAGTTGAAACAGGGGCACCCCTTAATAATGAAGTAAAGAAGCGCGTTGGTCTAAGAGGACAAGACATGGGCTAATGATGGTCTGACATCTAGGGCTTACATGGAAGAACAATATAAATAGGTGTTTGGAAATAACTTAAAGTGTTGGAATGAACATTTGAACAACCGAATATAAATGATTCGTGCTACTTTAGCGGGACTTTTGATAAGAATAGATTATTAATTTGTACCGAACAAGTCTAAAAACCGAGCAGCATAAGAGCCGAGCAACTAGTTAAGACCGACTAGCATTCATATTCGTTTGAATAAAGTAACACTCAGTCAAAATAATCATTAAAAGTCATTAATTGTCAAGATTCTTGCTCAACATTCATAGCTGAGATTCTTATCATAAATATACATAGTCAGTTACAATTCAAGATGTATTATAAATATTTGTATGAAAACCTAGAAATGGCATTCGATTAATACACAAACAGCAATCTTGACATCCTCTTTATAATTTTCTGAGTTTACCTCTATCAATTACCATAAAGGTATACAAAATAAAGAAACTTGTTATTCAAAATCGCTACATATTAGAATGATGTCATAAAACTATCACTAGAACCACTTTTTCAACTTCAAAATTATTTCAGCATAACAATCTTTCCATAACATTCCTTGAATGGGCTTAACATGCTCTTATTAGCAAAGGGATTTAATTTACAATATGGCAACATTTCTTTAAAGGTCAAATCCTCACTATGCTTGCTTTACCATCAAAATAGAAGAATAAAAGGATTGCTTATTTTCACCCATGGTGCCTCAACTATGGGTACCATCACATTGGAATCTCTAGACTTCAATTTATCTTTTAAAAATTTCCGAACTATTATTTTGATAATAAAAAAGTGCTCTTACTCAATTTCTAGGTAAATGGTCGGTTACATGCTGACGTAAAAACTAATTAAAAATAAAAAGTGGCTACAAATTGCCACATCAAATTAAAAAAACTAATGAATAACCAATTATATAATAGGAGAGAGATTCAATTCTCATCTCCATCATCTCTCTAGACAACCAACATCTTCTCACCCTTTCTTTTTAAATTTTTTGACCAAATCTCCATGAAAGTCGACGATCTCGGGCTCTAAATATATCTACTCATCGCAGGAAGCTCATTTGGGACTTGAACGGAGCCCTTTGAGCTCGATGAAAGAGAAATTGTTAAAAAATTTTGGCAATTGTAAAGGAAGCAATTTCGATGATATAAGCCGATGCTGGTCATCTCAGTCCATAAGCTAAGCATCAATTGACTACCCTTTGATGTTCAAGTAATTTCTCTTGAGTAATTTCAAGATTTATGGCTGATTTACAAAACCACAATGAAAGGTGCGTTGTGGTGGCTGTCGAAGCTTTTTCCTACGACATGGCTTATCAACTCCACAAATGGATGTCGAAAATGAACTCCTTGCTAGATTCTGAATGGTTTGGTGTGGGCTTCATGTGGTTCTGATAAGGTTCAATTTTTCAGTCATCATGCTACGGTAGTTTGGTGACTGGTGAGTATCATGTGAGGCTTCAAGAGGCAGTAGAGAGAAGGCACAAAAATTTGGAGAGAGAGAGAGAGAGAGAAGAAAGGAGAGAAAATTTGATGTTTTAAATCTGATGTGGCAATTTCTAGCCACTTTTTATTTTTAAATAATTATAACATCAGTATGTAACCAACCATTTACCTAGAAACTGGTTAACAGTGCTTTTGTGTTATCAAAAAAGTAGTAGGAAAATTTTTTAAGAGATAGATTGAAGTCTAAAACTCTAATGTGATGGTACCAATAGTTTAAATATCGTGGGTGGAAAAAAAGGACAGCGCTCATAGTAACTTTTCATTATGATCACAAGATGTGTGCAATGTAATCGTAAGAAAGTCAAAATAAAGGTTACAAATTATCAAAATAGAAAGTAGTTATACATTATTAATCTTTAGTAATGTCTGTCACTAGCAACTAATAAGACATTTATATATCCAATTTAAAACCCAAAATAAAGACATGAAATAGGGGTGGTTAAAATCCGATTTTTGGAATCGGAACTGTCGGTTCAAAATCAGTTAGAACCAGATCCAGAACTGTGTGGAACCGATTAAAACCAAAAACGTAACCGGAGGTTGTGGTCCAGTTCTGATTCTATGTTTTTCAGAACCATGAACTGACGATTCTTAAAGCTAGTGGGAACCGGCTGGAGTCGAAAGTTGTGACAAATGATTAGAAGTGGTGGTTCTGATGGTTCAAACCGGTGGTTTCAACATTTTTTTTTTTATTTTCTCAAAACATTTTATCAAAATTTCCAAATTAACTCTTATAACAGCTATAAATGGATGGCTATATAATGGCTAGTTTTAATAGTATTGTGCAAGTTAAATTTTTTAGATTTACTATAAATATCCATTGTTTTCATTCATCCTCACACCAAATTATTTCTCTTTGAAATTGTCCAAATTATTCTCAAATACCGGTTAATGCAAGAACTATAAATAAAAGACCGGGATCCCCTATGAAATAGAAAAGATCATTCATACATAGCATAGTTCAAGCGAACCCACTTAAAATCTTTACTGAATTATGACAGGTCATCATATCAGCAAATAAACGTATTCCAGAAGAAAGAAAACTCAAGTTTCTAGAAATGTTTTAGAGAGGGGGGGGGGGGGGGGAAAATTTAAAAAAAAAAATGTTTTAGAGAGGGGGGGGGGGGAAGGAAAAGGGGGGGGGGGGAGGAAAATTTAAAAAAATAGAAAAAAAGAAGAAGATTGAATGAATTATCCTGAACCTGCCTCCGCCGCTGTCGCACGAACCATTTATTATGGCTATAGTATCTCCAATCTCTAATTATTCTCTCTAGTTTTTTTATACTTAATTTTTTCCAGAGTTGCATATTATTATTCTATGATGGCAAGCACAGAAAATTCAAGTTCAACAAAGAGCAAGAAAAAGATTAAAGAAACTCAATTTTTCCAACATTTTATAAATATTTAAATTTTAAACAAAAACTATTCTCTAATTTTTTTATTTTAAAATTACGTGAACCGCAACCAGTTCTAACTATTTCAATTCAATTAAACTGAAACCGTCACTTTTCAATTCTATTTTAGTTCCGCATTATTTGGAACTGGAACCTCACCCCTAGATGAAAAGTGAAGAAAAAGCAACATGAGAAACAGCCCCACCAAATCTTTAAAAATAATAATAAAAATAAAAATAAAAAACTAAGTTGCAGAAACTTATCAGCCAACACGCTAAAGAACATATCCATTGTCGGATTACTAATCAGTCTAATAGTGTTGCAAATGCACTACAGACTAAAGCTACTGACTTTTTATTATGTTTTGTGTATAGCAAATATAATTTAGTCAAAATTTAACTCAGTTCTAAATGCGGCATACAGAAAATTTTCTCAGGCTTGGGTTTATTCTCATGTAGAAATTTGCCAGTAATCATATCAAAAAAGAATGAACAGAACAAATGGACACTCTTGTATAATTGTGTTAGATCGGTCAATAATCTCTTCTCCTGCTGTCGACAAGATCACTGCCAAACTCGTCCTCATCATTTTCACATTGTTCTAAAAACTCTTTATAAGCTGGATTATAAGCAACTGCTGCACGCAGATACTCTACAGCTTCAGCTTTGCGACCTTCAATACTCAAACAACTGAAAAACCCCTTCATACTCAAACAACTGAAAAACGCAAGGTTATTCACTAATTAGTTTAATGAAAAATAGTGAAAAAACAAGTAGAAAAGGCGCAGAATGATTTGAGATGAATTTTTTAAGTTTGTGGAATTCCTAAACTACATGTCAATGAAGACCATTAATCAGATATGGTTGCAAGCGACCTTCAATACTCAAACAACTGAAAAACCAAGTTATTCCACTAATTAGTTTTATGAAAAAATAGTGAAAAAACAAGTAGAAAAGGCCAGAATGATTTGGAAGATGAATTTTTTAGTTGTGATTCTTAAACTACCATGTCAATGAAGACCATTAATCAGATATGGTTGCAAGCCGAAGTGCTTAACATTACTATTCCCAAAATTCATACCTTGCTAGCTTTACCAAACTATCAAAGTAATGGAATTTGCAATTTGGGTCCTCTGGCTCTTCTAAAGCTGCAACTCTTTCCAGATGAATGATTCCTTCTGCGTTCTTTCCCTGTCACATGGAAGGAACCACTGAGAGCATTAAAATTTAAATGCCTTGTCAACCAACCCAAATTGATGGCACGGTAATTCTAAATAGCTATAGAAGTGAATGACATAAGAACATTATTAAACTTAAGAAACTTCACAATGTTTATAGCATCCATTTCACTTGGAAGAGAATCAAAGATTTTGTTACTGAGTTTCACCTGCCGTACACAAGCAACACCAGCCCACTGAGATGCAAGAATTAGAAGACCTATGTACTTGACGTCTGCTGGGTGACCATCATGAAATAACTGATAAAAAGTCAAAAGTCATTTCTGATTAGAGGCGTGCAGTTTGGCATAAAAATTACTTGCATAAGTCAGAGAAGCTAAAGCTAGTTTCAAAGATTCTTAGAAAAATATTATCACAAGATTACTTTGCAATACAAGTATTTATAGTGAGTGGGTGGATTGACAATGCTATAAGTCAAAATTCCATGATAATCATGAATCATGAAAGAAGTAAATTCCTAACCAAGCCAAAGTTGACAAAGAACGGAAGGAACAGGCAATATCGAGTACAGACCTTAGAAATAGCACGCTCCAAATGTTCTGTAGCCTCTGCATACATTTCTTTTTGCAGCAGAATCTGCCCCATAAAAACCAGAGCTTCTACACAGTTAGGGTCCTTCTGAAGTGCCAGCCTGCACCCAGATAATAATGCAATAAAATCACCATAAATGAAGTTGGTATTTAGGAAAAGGACAAGGATTAAGAAGAAAAACGCAAGAGCAAATTACCGTAGCACAGGAATCGCTCTCTCTCTTTGGCCACTGGATACAAGTTGGACTGACAGCTGTCAACAATGTAAAAACAGAAGTGAGAAAATTTAATATGCCTATCCAAGAACCAAATAATGCATCCAGTTTCTATTGTAGCCACTCACAGCAACCAGTTTCTTAGGGCTGAAATTTTCCACACAAACACTGCCACTAATGCTTGGGGAATCCAATGTTGCTGTTTCTGGCATGCCCACTTCTTCATAACCTGCTGATGTTGAAGATTCCTTGGGTGGTAACCCTAATTTTGCACGAACAGCAGGATGTTTGAGGGATAATTGCTGCACATTTAGTTGTCTTATATGAGTAATTGAGAACCCTTTTCTTCTGCTATTTTAGTTCATACCAAACATGAATATACGAAATTCAAGATGAATTCCACATATTCTTTTGGAATTCATTTATAGGAAGCAAGGGCTTAATGTTTCATCTAACAATCCACAGGTTGTGCAACATAAATGAAAATGGGAAACCAAAAAAGAATCTACCAAGCCGTTCCAAACCTTGCAGAGTTACAAGTATGTCTGCTCATGTGATAGTCTTAAGTTACTTTTCTTAGGCCCATAAAAGATAATAACCAACCTGGACCATAGTTAATGAACTATTGGTGACCCAATAAACCAGGCTTCCCTGCAAAATTAAACAGATAAAGACAATTGTGAATCTGCATCAAGAAGAAGGTGAGAAGACACTGCCAAAATAAGTAGAAACCTTTCCGAACTGAAATGCAAATCATCAGAATTATGAGGAAAGCAAGAAGTGACTTGGAGGCCACCCAAAACATAAAGCCATGATCTTTGTTCAATTGGATAACAAATGATTTAAAGTTAAGAAAAAAGGATTTTGCTTGTTTATTTGATGTTAAAATCAGAAATTCCTGTTTGAAGAGTACGTAACTACATCTTAGCTCATTTATTTGTGATCTTTTTGGGCTCTCCTTTCTCGAGTTGGAAAAATAATAACTCCAGCGCAAGGACCTCAACTCTCAATAGGAGGTCGAACCAAGGACCTATGGAAGTCGGGATAATACCAATAAATTAACATGGTAGCAAAACAATTGGATTAAGGGGAAAGCAAGACCGATCAGTAAATTAATACAGGTCGAGTGCAGAGAACAAAGATATAGAAAACTTTTGGTTAGCGACTTTTAGTAATTTTTATCGTTAACAAAAGGACAGGTAACAGATCATGTGATGGAGAGAATCGAAATGTCTGAAGGCTATTTTAATTTAATTGTTAATTAGGCTTCTCTTTAGAGATCTTTAACATTTAGGATTTTAATGTCAAGGCTACCACTGATTGACCAAATCAACCTGCTCCTGAGTTGTACTTGGGACAAAAAGTTAGTGGCTTATTAGTTCAAGTTTTGTGCATCTAAATAGGACAGGCTGATCTCAGCTTTTGGAAGGTTAATAACTGGGACTGATCCCTCTTTGGTCTTCTCTTACTGTGTCTCTATTTCATTTCTCTTGATCTCTCTCTTTCTCCTCTCCTCTCGTCGCCCTTGTAAATCATCATATACACTTGGATTGGCACAAAGAAAATAAATTCCCAAGAATATTCAACCAATTTCAATATTCCCAAGAAGGTTAGTTCAGAAAAAGTGATGTAAGCTCAAAAAAAGAAAATATAAACTCGGATGTAGAGTTACCTGTGGAATAGAGTAGCCAATGAAAAATAAAGGCACAGCCAGAATATCCAAATACAACTTGTAATACTGCAATAAGAAAGCTTCCCATCATTAACAAGTAAAATACTAACAAATAAGGAAAATTAATCTATTTTAACAACCAAATAATCAACCCCTTCAAGATAAAGTACCCAGAAACTAACAAAAAATTACAGGCCACTCACTTTTGCCAATAAGGCCAATATTCCATTTGTCTTTTGAACAGAAAATTTGTCAAAAGAGAGCTGAAAAATATACAAAGTCAGCAAAATGTAAATAATTCCTGTGATGTAAAAAAAAAAAAAAAGCTGCCAGTAAACAATGTCACATGAAATATATTCTAACAAATTTAAAGAGAAAGGGTCAAGAAAATAGAGCAGAAAATTTCTTTAAAAGATAGCAAGTTAAGAGATAAAAAGGATATCAGATGTTAGATTTACATTCAGATGCAGTAACTATTTCTATTATAAAAAAGAATCATAGCTGTCACAAGCCAAATATATTGAGTGCCGACTGTATATTACAGCCTAAAGAGAGGAAGAAGAAGAAAGAAAGAAATCTAAACAAAATTACAGCCACCAAATTCTAATGCACGTAGTAATGTCAAAGGTATATAATTTCATACAATATTGTAATATTTTTAATAATCGTCTCATTGACCAATTTCAAATTTCAGGACAAAGAAAACTATTTAGTTAGGCTACAAAAGAGTTGCACTTTAGACTTACGATTTTAATTTGAACAAGAAAAGAGATGCCCAACTTAAAACTTTTGCTACCCCATCTAGTTCTAAATTTATATAGTTACTGAATAAACATACATGAGCCCATGTCAGCCAAGCATACAATGCTTAAATTTCGAGTTTGTGCATAAAAGATGATTTGTATAATTTGTAAAGAACTATCAAAATCACGTATCCCCGAGCCAAATTAAGCCTGTTATTAATAACTCAGTAATTAGGATAGAACTCGTTGCACTACCACCCAAGTGCAAACAAAAGCAAAGCATCTCTGCTTTGTAAAATATCCTCTTAGGGGATCTGATCCTACAACAGTTGAAAGAGCAGAAGCATAAAAACTAATAAGAGTATGATATACCTGAACATTAGCGTAGTGCAAGCTAGCAATCAGTAATGGAAAGATGGGGCCTAAAACACCGTGAGGAAATTCAGTCAAATTTTGAAACCACAGAGTGCCACCCTGTAATCGATTACACAGAAATTATTTTCATGTAACTAAATTGAAGCAATTAACTCATAAATGAGATGAAGTCCCCATAGAATTACATGTTTTACATATGTCAAACAAATATAAAAATCATATTTGATCATGTTACAAAGCAATTCAAACAACATGTTTCATTTCATTGACTTATTGAAAACATTAAAAAGATATTTAACAAGATAAATTATAAGAACAAATAGGAGATTTGTTTAAAGTTTAAATATCTCACAAAATGTCATTTTCAAGTTAATCCTACAACAAAATGAAATACCATAAAGGTTATTTATATATAAAAGTAATATTAAAATGTTGCAATTAGAGTGTAAGTAATGAGCTTGAAAGCCACTTCCTAGCACCTTTAAATGTCCTGTTCAATTCTGAAAACTGAACATAAATGATATAAATCTGAATGATGACTGCACCATCATAAAATATCAACTTCTATACACTAATGATGCTAGTTCCTTACACATTCAAAACCTGGATGATGATCCAAGGACATTCTTCGAATACTGGTCATCCACAAAAGAAAGCATGGCACCTGCAAATAAATTTAAATAATGAATCAGAAAATTCATGCCTTCCAAAGTTTTTGAATAAAAAATTATAATCTTCCTTTCCCTCCAAGAATACTATAACTAATCATTTTATGAAAGAATGTGATCGAGACAAGTTAAATAATATTTTGTCAATTTGTCATGAAAATGTTTTTGACTTTGTAGCAATCTTTCAGCAACATCACAGAACACATCCTCCTCACCATCATAAATTCTCTTCAAGTCCTCATTCACTGCTTACAATCAGACAAACTCATCCGTATCATATTATAACAGTCGACTATACCTCATCACCTCTGTAGTCATATCAAAGGATTATAATAAGATTTTAATGCTCGGTTAACACTAATGCTACAGGTTACTTAAATCGCAAGGAGACTGTATTTTTCTCAGTTAGGGTAAGTGAGAATATAGTATCTTGTAATAAAGCACAGCAATCCAGTACAATCTAGTTGCCTGGCCCTACTGGTAAACTTTTAATGGCAGAGAATGGGCAAACCAGGTTCAGATTTTATAAATTGAATAAATAATAAATAAGTGAAACAAGCAAGGCCTACAAAGGGGTATAGAAGTGGACAAACCAATACCATTGTCATTTCGTATGCAGCCAATTATACATTTTCAAATTATGTTGTTTCTTTCCTATATAAGGGCAAACTTGATGAACAATGCTAAAGGGACTAATAGTAACGAGTCCCTTGCTGGGCAGACACAACATTCTGGCAGCTAACTCAATATTTGCTCGTAATCCAGAGTGCATATCCAATCTCCTTATCGTTCACTTCTCTTTTCCACTATATTTAGAGTTGCCAAATAATGACTCGACATGAAAATTGAGCAGCTTATTCCACAAGGGCCAAAAATTTTCCATCGCAGAATGTAGTATAAGAAAAAAGATGTGTTGTACCTGGACAGAGAAATACGCAAAAAACCATAAAAGTGAAGGACAACCAATAGCTTTTCGCTTCCTCCGAAAGACTGAAATTTGATCTATGTAACTCCTTCCTGACAGAGGTGGCGGGAAAGGAGGAGGCACTAAGAGAAACATATATGATTTTTTGAAAATTAATCCCAGGTTAATTTTGAATTCCTGAAACTAAATAGAAAATAGAAGATGTTTTATTGCAATACCGCCATTAAAAATTCTCATTTTGGTAAGGTTCAGACGAAAAACTCACATTTAGGAAATAGCTCTGATATCCTTTTCATCTTGTTAAGTTGCAAAACGAGTACAGGGAACAATGTAATTCTCATAGCTACTGTGGCTGAAGCAATGACTATCCACCTGAAATTTTTGCAAATTAAATTAAAAAAAAAAAAAAAAAAAAAATTTAAGTTGCAATACGCGCCATTAAAATTTCTGCATTTTGGTAAGGTTCAGACGAAAAACTCACATTTTTAGGAAAATAGGCTTCTGATATCTTTTCAATCTTGTTAAGTTGCAAAACGAGTACAGGGAACAATGTAATTCTTCATATGCTACTGTGCTGAAGCAATGACTATCCACCTGAAATTTTTGCAATTAATTAAAAAAAAAAAAAAAAAAAAAGAAAAAAAAAAAAAAAAAAAAAGGAACAAACTATTCATCTCTGAATTTTCCATGTTCGCTCATTAATTTTCACTTTTCCTCAGCAATCAAATAGATAACAGAAGCTAAACAAGCTCACCAAGGCAAGCCAGTGAGATTATGGAATCCATCAAGCAAGGAAATCAATGCACGGACGGGAAGAATTGACTCTTCTCCACCACTGCTACCATTAACCACACTCTCAATGACCCCATCAACTTCAAAATCAGTAGGTTTTGACTCAGTAGCCGAATCAACAAAAAACCCCGAGTCATCATTTGAGCGAGTCGAGAACGATCTACCGTTAAGAAAATGAAAAGCAAAGAGTGAGTTGAAGAAGTGAGGCCTGAGTGAATTGTTAGGGGTAATTGGAGGTTGTGAGCGAATAGGGCTAGGATTTGTGAGAAGGTGAGAGATAGAGCCACAAGAGAGAGTAGAAAGATAAGAGAGGGGATATGAACGGCGGAGGTGGGAGAGCAAGAGCTTTGAGCTGGCCATAACAGGCAAACAGCCAGGTTTTTATTACAAAAGTAAATAGGAAGATATTTATGCAGTCCTTGAGGTTTAACAAAATTAATCACTTCATCCTTGCAGTTTAAACATCCCCAAAATTTGATTCCGTAGATCTCTTTGGTCCTTCTGTCAAAAAAATACAATTTTTGCCATTAAATCTATATCTATACATATATAAAAGTAGGAATGGGTGGAAAATATTGGGATTGCCAAAAACATCCTATTTAGTGTATAGATTGACAGCATATCATTAAGAATAATAAAGGTAATTTAATTTTGACTGGTCATATTAATTTCCTATTTAAATCTAAATTCAATTAGATAAAATAAAAAATTATATTATTATCATTATATACTATATAAGGTATATAGTAAACATGGTAAGAATATAACATATTTAGAGATTTTAAATTTATTGGTTGAAACAATAAAGGTAATTTAATTTTAATTGGTATATTAATTTCATATTAAAATCAAAATTTTATTGGATAGACTAAGAAATTATATTACATATTAAATAAACTATGTATTAAATATGGTAAAAATATAATATCTTCAAGGACTTTAATATTATTGATTGAAAAAGTAATTAAATTTTGATTGGTTATATTATACTATATAAGGTACGTGTTAAACATGGTAAGAATATAATATTTTTTATTATTATTTTCAATAAATTTTTAATTTGATTGGTTGTAATTATTTCCTACAAATAATTTATTCTACAAAAAAAATAAATGTAATTTATTATTATTCATTAAGGAAAATATTATAAGATTTATTGTTTGATATAAAATAGAAAATAACACTCACTAGAAATATACATATAAAACTATGATATAACACGTTAAATTAGCAGACCATATAACACATTGAAAGAATTTTTTTTTCCTCAAGAAAAGCAGCCATAAAAAAATTAATTATATGCTCATAGACTTTAGCAAAAAGTTAAAAAAAAAAAAAAAAAAAAAAAAAAAAAAAAAATAAATTATATGCTCATAGACTTTAGCAAAAAGTTAAAAAAAAAAAAAAAAAAAAAAAAAAAAAAAAAAAAACCCAAAATTTCATAAATATGCCTCTAAAACAATGGTTTTAAGATATAATTATTAAAATAGCTAATAGTGGTTCTCATATTATATGTAATGAATAGAGCAGATTATGATAATTATATTATATAGGAAAAATTAAGTATTAAATGTAAATTGGTCCATAAAAAAATTTAAATTGGTTGATAAGTAATTTTTTAATTTTTAAAAAAATTTAAATTGGTTGATAAGTAATTTTATTTTTATGAAAACTTGGTAATCAAATTATAGAAATATTTTATTATTATGAATATATTTTTACTTAACAAGTTATTTAATTATTAAATTTTTTATTGTATTATTTTTTAAAATGTTCTTTTTTCTATTTTGTGAATGCTCTTAATTTTTGTTAATAATATAAACTGTTTGGTAATATTATAATTTACAATAAAATTACATTTACTTGCAACGACAGATGGCAGCGGGGCGGGTACCCGCTAGAAATCAACTACACAAACCCAAACCCGATTGTCAATTCAAGTACCCCTACCCGTTCCAAATCTATTAAGGAATAAACCAACAATACTGAATCCGTTTAGAGCTACCCGTATATTGCTTGAACCCATTTAAATTACCCATTTAATCATAAATTCAATCAATCCATTTGAAAACTGAACCTGTTTGAAACCCGAATCCAAACCTGAATATGCAACATAAAGTATATAAAAAATGTATTAAAATTCAACCTGAAAATAATAAAACAATTCAACCCTAAATAATCACAACAACAATACTAATAATATTAAAATAGAACAAAAATTAAAATTCAACCCAAATAAATAATTCATAGAATCAAACCCAATATCTTGATTAAACAATTTGACAATCAAAAATTCATTAAACTTCAATAATAATAATAATAATAATGACCATTAACCAAATTAAAAATCAATTAAAACATAATAATACTAAACTAGAACAGAACATATAGAATGAGAACTAAATCCATATAAAACATAACAAAATAATATCTTAATAAAAAAGAAAAAAGTTATACAATTAAAAAATGCATTAGAATAAAACAATACTACAACAAAAACACAAGGAATTTTACATAAACATAATATTACTTACTGCATGTAGTTAAATTAATCATTGAATTAACAAGTACAAGTAAAATTTTTGTTTCAAATTCAGCCATCTAACCAGCTTGGTTTCCAACTTAATAGCAACTACATGTAGTAAAATTAATTATTTAATTAACAAGTACAAGTAAAATTCTGTTTCAAATTTAGCCATCTAACTAGCCTGGTTTCTACATTTCATGTCATAACATTATCAAAATATCCATCTGTTGGTACTGCATTTATTATATGAGTTTCAAATTGACTTGTTTCTCACACAAACTGACCAATTTCGCTTCTCTTTTTCTCTTTTAATATATACATTTTCAAGAAATTAATTAGTTTCATTCAACATAACAAGAAGCTTTGAACCTGAAAATGCCTAATCACATTCTTGGACTCCGCACATTTTACATTCCAAGATTTTTGCAATCTGGGGAGAAAAAAAGGGAAGATAAATTCAACAAATACAGCTCCTGTTTCATCTAGGATATAAACATAATAATTTCACCTGAAAAAGTAATCCATTTTAAATGGAAAATAACAAATAAAACATGCACAAAACCCACAAATGAAAAAATAAAACATTAAACATCTATCTTTGTCTCCCTCGGTTAAACCCACAAATTAATTCAACAATATATTCAACAATTCCTCATCTTTGTCCGTTTATATGTATTTATATTAAAAAAAAAAAAGGAAAAGGAAAAGAAACAAAGGCAAAGAAGGAAATAAAATAAATTCAGAATTAAGTAAAAAGAAGATCAAGAATGGAAGTGGAGGAACCTCGCACTGGTAATACGGTTGAAGAGTAAGACTGCTGCGAAGGCGACAGCCGCGAGCGACGGCAGCGATGAGAAGGTATAGAACAATAAGACTGAATAGGGTAGAACCATAGAAGGAGAGAAGAGGAGCAACCTGAGGATCAGGAAGCCATCCCTGACTGACCTCCTCTTCCATAGTCCATGTTGTCGTAACACAGGCAGGCTGGAAGAAACCCTAATTCCTATAGGAGAGCCACCTCACATGGGAAGTGTTTTTACCAACCCCGTTCGACTGAGTCAACTAGGCTTGAATAAAATTTATATTAAAACGACAGAATAAAATTTACTAAAATGCTCTTACATATTAAAACGAAAGCGTTTTATCAAGAACAAAAGTTGGCTTTCTTCCTCACCAACTCCCATTAGATTTTTTCGAAGTTCGTCGTCCACGAACAATGAGATGAATTCTGGAGAGCGAGGATTCAAGTCAATGAAAAGAGGAATTCAAAGCATTATGAAATGTCTTATCATTATTGAATTCAAAGACACCATACTTATCTTTTTCATCCAACAAACACTGAACAAATTTCAAAGGATCCTTCAATCTTTTTGGATTAGTAACTAGTTATTTTCCAGATTTGCCATTAAAGCAAAATTCAACAGATTAGCCATTGAAGCAAAATCAACATCAACAGGACCCTTAAATCACTCTCCAAATTTCAACAGAAAATCAATCCCCAAATTGCAGAAAATCGAAACTTCACCAAATTCGACAAAACCACAGTCCAAGTTCCTCAAAATTTACTGTGAAAATTTAAAGTTAATTTCTTAGAATTGTGACTAATTATAGCAAATCCTCAAAATTCTCAATTTATAGATCCAACTTCAAATCACTCAATTCTTTTATCAAATTCTAAATTGAGGTAAGAATCAAACATAACTCCCACAAAAACACGTATTCAAGCTTACCAGATCAGAATAGCCTCCAGAACAGCAAAACTCAACCAAAGACTTAAAAATAACAAAAATTTAATCCTTTAATTCGTGAAAACGGGAGCTAAATGATCAAACCATGGCAGGAAACATTCTTATCGGGACTGGAGAAACATGATGGTGTCTTGTCTTCACCGACCGGTGGCCGGAGCACGGGCAGAGGGAGAGAAGCAGTAGCTTCTGTCGCGTGTGTGAACCCCTCCCCCCGAAAACACATAGGCATGTGAATGCATGTGACTAAGGGCAGAAATGCACGTGAATGTATGAGTCGCCACCTTGTTTAATTTAGTGAGTCGCCACCTGTAGATTATTTTAGGGCTAAACTAGGAAAAACCCTAAGTGGGACTTCCATTTTTAATTAACTAGATTAATAGATTAATTATCCCAATGATTAAGGCCACAATCTACGAACCCGAGATGGATCCCGAGACCATTTCATCTGATGAACTGACCGATGAGGGGCATGGAATGTTTGTGCAGGTAATATTTATTCGACCAAAATTGAAATATTTTAATGATTTCGACTTGCCGCCCGGGGTAAATCCCGAACGTGCCTACTGTACTTCCGTTTGAATGGAAGAGTCGAAAGTCAACGTTAGTTCGATAGGCCTTTTTAAAGGGCTTTGAATGGTTGTATGCTTAATGCATGAGTGTGTATGCTTTGTGAATGATTGTGTATGTAATCCTTTCGTGCATTTTGTTTAGCCGATTTTGCTGAAGATTGATTTGATTTAGCAACTTCGTGCCAAAGTGGTGAGTTCGAGGCTTTAGCCAGGAGAATTGATTTGGGCTTATTCTTACAAAGTGATTGGTTTGGCTGATGGTTGCCAACAATTGTTCGTTTTAAGCTCTTAGCCAAAATGAGTTGATAAGGCAATTAGTTTCCAAAATGGTGTTCGGGCGATGTCGCCAATTGATGATTTTATTGAAGGCATTTGCCAAAAATCTGTCAATTTAGGCAATTAGTTTCCAAAATGATGTCGATGTGATCTATAAACAATTTGTTTGCTAAAAATACAGTTTAGGCGATTTCGCCAAAAATAGGTGATTTTTAAAGGCTTCTTACCGAAAATAGCAATTTGTTTGCCAAAAGTGTGATTTAGGCGATTGTCGCCAAAGATTGATTTTAAGGCCTTTGGCCAAAATGTTTTGATTTAGGCCAATTAGTTGCCAACAGTGCGATTTAGGCGATTGTACGCCAAAATGGTTATCTTACGGCCTGGGCCAAATTGACTTTTTTAGGCCAATATAGTTTGCCAAAAACGCGATTTAAGCGATTTGTCGCTAAAATTGTTAATCTCATTTATAGGCAATTTGTTTGCCAAAATTTGATTAAGCCATAGGCAATTTGTGCCAAAGTGATCGAATAAGGCTTTTTAGTCACAATTAGTTATTAATTGAACTTAAGCCGAATTGTTCGAAAATAAGCAGTTGAACCCGTAGTATTAATTAACAAACTCTTTCAGCGAATATTGCGGATTTAAGCTTTTAATGCCACGTTATAATTAAACCGGACGTTTAAGCTTATGCGTATTTATTCTAAGACAGTTGTATTTGTCTAAATGATGATGTGAAATTGCCATTTATGCCCAGTTATAGAATATTTAAGAGTAGAAAAGAAAGTAGTTGCATGAAGTGCTAAAATTAAATAGCAGAGTGTTGTTTACTACCTGATTTAATCGACGACCACTTCTTAACTCCAGGGTTAAAGCTCCTCGTTTAGGTATATTAATAATTTTAATTTTATTTAATTTGTGCGTCAAATATCATTAATAAAATGCAATAAAAAATCTAAATTAAATGCATAAAGCGGTTAAAGAAGGACGCAAAGAGCGAGGAGGAGGGAGAGGTTTCGTTCCCTCGTCAACACAGACCAGAGTACCAGAAATAGGCTGAAAATGGCCTATTTATAGGCAATTTCGGGTCCCGGCGGCAGGTGCCGCCCAGGTTGGGCGGCTGCTGCCGCCGTGCTTGGCGCCGGCGGCCGCTCGCCGTGACCGGCGGCAGGCGCGCCGTGCCGGTGTGGACACCGTTGCCTCGCTCCGGGAGGCCTTTTTGGAGTGCCGGACCTCCGAAAAATATTCCGGACCTTGTTCCGCGATCCTCGCACATTTTCGGACGTTCTTAAGTACCATATTGACATATTTTCGGTGAACTTCTGAAATAGCCTCCGTCCGGCCGGACTGTTTTCAGTCCGGGGAAATAACAGCTTTCTGAGCCTCAAAATTTGTGGGTATTCCACAGTTGCCCCCCACCGGACCAAAAAAATGATGTTTATGGGAGTCGGTGTTGTCTGAAACGTAAATGTTGTAGCGAAAATGGACGCGTCCAGAAGGACCCGCCTACGTGACTATTTGCTTATTAAAATCAGCTTGAAAAAACTCATTTTCATTCATTCTATAACTTCTAAACCTTAAGGAACTCTCTCAATTCTCTCAAACTTCTAAAGCTCCAAATTTTTTTTTTTTTTTTTTCAGGGCTCCTCTGATCTGAGCGTGAGGATACCGGAGTCCGGATCCACTTGACAGTCAACCTTACGGCGGACCTAACAACTTACGCCTTCCGTAACAGGCATCTTCGCCCAGGTACCCTCCCTCTTTTTTTGTTTTTTTTAGGGCTGACAAAATGGGGATTGTGATTTTTCGGCCTGCCTATGGCCAGAAAGAGAACTTTGCCTTCGTGGCCTGAATTGCTTTTTCGGCCTTAGGCCGAATTGTGAATTGTCGGGCCTTTTCTTTTTGTCTACTCTTTCATTCTATGGCTTAGAGTGTGATTTTCGGCCGTTAGCCGAATTTGTATTTTCGGCCTTAAGGTCAAATTTTGTGAATTTTGGCGCTCTGCGGCCGAATTGTGATTCTCGGGCCTCTGTGGCCGGAATTGTGAATTTTATTTTTCTGTATTTGTTTATTTAGTATGGCATGCTAAGATATTACCCTATAAAGAACCAAAGGAAAATTCTTATATTACTTTACCTTTTAGTATCCTTACATAAATTGATGTGGCTGAACCCTATGTTCGAAATCACCCCGATCGAAGATATTGGATCCGACCACCCGTCGGGGCAATTCATCAACCGTCCCGTCTGTATTACTTGAAGCATTTGAGCTGGCCGAAATAAGCCACAAGGAGTTGCTGGGTGCTTTGGCCGAGAATGTAATACTACTAACACTTTTCATTTTCTTGGGGCGAGATGGACAATGACCCCTGTGAGAGTTTTCTGTGATTACCGGAATCCCTTTTGTATCGGACGATTGAATTAGTAATGATGACTGGTGAGGACCAGAGATTTCCCCTGATCGGATGCGCAGAATTGACCTGCCTCGGATTTCGGGCCAGGCTCTGCTACTCCAGCTTCGATGTTATCCAGGCGCTGGCTATATCGCCAAGGCCCCCGGCATTATATGACTAACAATAGGCGGGGAGGGCTGACGGACTACTTAATGGCCAGATTCACTTATGTTGCTGATGATTGCTTCGACCTTTTGGTCCAACAGGAAAGAAAGGTTAATCCTTCATATCTTGAAGTTAAGAAAAACCTAGCCATCTCCACGGTACGACAGGCCCGGCTATTCTGACCGTATGTATGATGACATGGTATAATCTGAGTCGATTCCACCGTGGTAAACTTAGCGGACCTATTACTTACTGGGAGATAATCGAAGAACATTCTGATATATTTTTCTATTTTATTAGCCCTCTTTTGACTCTCGTATTCTTCTTGGTTGCCCAGGATCATTGGGCAGTTGATATTTCCCTTACCACTCGCCCGGAGCAGATTCATGCAAGATCTCGGATTAGGGCTGGTACCTTTGGCTTGGAGATGGTACCGAACACCGGCATACCAGTCGGCATAAGCACTCGCTAAAAAGACCTGAGAAACCTTTTTTGAATACATGTAGCCCGGCGCAGGTATGTGATTCAGTAATTCTTGAATACGTTGGAATAAAAAGAAGATTTATCAACATATTGCCATCTATTTTTAGGTTCGAGGGGGCGATGGCCATTCGCCTAACATAGCTGGATCCAGGTTGATCCTCAATTATCCAGCCGCGAGGACTTTCTCGCGAAAAGGATTATCCTGTTCGCATCCCGTCCTGAGACATATTACTTGGCGAGAGAGAGAGTAGACTTTTTTAAATAAGAGGCTGTTCGTTCCATCCTACCTCCTCCCAGGAATGCGACGGGCAGGCAGATCGACTCTCACCGGATGACGCAACTAGAGTATTCCGTATGGAGGAGCTTCATCTTGGAGGAATATGCTGAGTTCTGCAAGACTCTTTCTGATGCAGCCTATTGGATCGCGCTTTGACAATTTTCAGAGATCAGGTCCTTTTCCATCAGCCCGCCACCCGACTCTTCTCGGGCTGCGGTTTTCGAGTAGGGATCACAAAGAGGAGCCTACGACTGATCCGTCTTCTTCTACTCGGGCTTAAAGTTTCACTCAAGCCGCCCTAGCCATCGGCGGACCATTCCAGGGCTCCCCGGGCATGTACAGAGCTACCAGTCCTTCATTCAGACTTGGCCAATTTACATCTTCACGTACAGCATTTTCCTACCATACTCCTGACAGCCTTTCGAGAGTCTCGCTGGAAAATGTGATCGCCCTGCTCTGCCCTTCTGAGGACATTACTCGAGGTAAGTAAAAACTGCTAAAATCTCTCACAAAAACGATTCATAAGAGATTTGACGTTGATTTGCATGTTTTTTTATAGGTTCATTTGGAGTTGATCAATTCAGATGATGGAAATGATGCTCGGGATGCAACAAGAACTGTCTTCGTCCTGGGACTCGTGAGGCTTACAACGATCAGAGAAGCAGAGCCCTTCGCTAAGCCATGATTGCCGGATTTTTCTATTCTTCTTTCTTTCATTTCTTGTCTGACTACTGTACTAAACTTGGATCTCTTCTGTACTGTTACTGTACTGAGTTTATTTTGTACTCCACGTGTTAGTATGGGAAATATATGTATGCAGCTTATTGATTTGAAAACAGAAATGGGAGGACTCATCATTTTGGCTTATGGACAAAATAACACTCCTTTCTTTTTTTTTTATGCGTGGCCGCCGCGCCGCCGTCATTCAGTGGCCAATTACATGGCGGCGCTGCCGCCGTCATTCAAAGCTAAGGTGCAAATGCGGCGGCTGCGTGCGCCCTCATTCGGTGCATTCGCGCTATTGGTAAAGCTTGGTTTCTTGTGTCGCTTCTGTTGGCACTCATCCTTATCTTCTTCTCTTTCTTTTCTCTACTGTGTTTATCTTTTCCAAAGATAAATTCCTTCTTCAATCCTAGCATGCCAAGCTGGGCAAAAGTCTCTCCAAAAGTTCGAAAAGATCAACTTGAAAGAGGTATGCCTCTTGCCTATCATTACCCTGTAGGGGGTAGTGATCACTGGAACTTTTTAATGGGCGCCTTATGTATCAGACTCTGGGACCCTGAGGACCCACTTTTCGGTCGTGGCCATGATGGCAGGAGACTGTGTGCCTCTTTCAGGATTTTGTGCCTATCACTAGGTGTGACCGCTAATGCCCCCTTTAGTCAGGATAGGTTAAAAGTGGTATGTTCAGTCATTTGAAAATTTATTTTCAATTCAGCGGGCCACAAGCTAAGCCATGATGTTGGACGACCAGGAAGGCGATTCTGATCCCCTGATTGATGAATTTCAAGGTCCGTTGGATGACCCAGACCGATGAGGCTTAGGATGCGGCCTTTGTTTTGCTTATTATTCTGGTTTCGTGTTTAACAAGGATCCAGGCTTCGGGATCTCATTTTGTTCCTATGATTCGAAAACTGGAGGCATGGTTGCATTGGTGATCTGTCTAGCAGGAAACTATCAGGAGCCTTGACAGAGCTGTTTTAGGTTCAGACTGGACGGTTCCCCCGATTATTCTGCCAGTACTTTCGCCTTCTTTCCCTATTTTTGTTTTGATTCATTCCTTTGTAATAGAAAGGACCATTACTCAGGTTTGTTGACAGGACCACCCCAAGTGGTTGCCTGCTCCAACTTTATTTGCCCTATAACCCTGATCCAGATCGTATGCGGAAGATTTTATTACATACCCTCCGTTGATGCGTGGACTTCATGGCAATTGAATTAGTCCGAGGAGGTGTTGTGGTTCGTACCTTGGTTATGATATCACGGTTTATTCATTTAGCTTCCGCCATACTCAGTTACCTGTTGGGCCGTACCACATTCAGCCTGTACTGTGCTTCATGCTTTTGAGGACAAATTGCGGGGATAGATCAGACTGTTCCGACCATGGATGATTCCCTAGCTGATTCAGCCATCACTCCGGGAGTTACCTCAGCGTCCTTAGGGCATAGGCTAGGACCATCATTATGTTAGACCTTCACCTTAATCCTCTGATATTCAGGACTTCTCCTGAGTACCGGTCTTGGTTTAGACCATTGTCTGGCCAGTTGAGAAGCTGAGAGGAGCGCACTGCTGAGTGTACTGAAGGTTGACTCAGCTGACGCTTGGCAATGAGGCTGGGACTGATGAGGGATCATGTCTGCTCCTCGGACGGGCGAGCTGAGGGAGTTCAGCAACTGGGATGCATTCGGAGGACGTGTGGCCCCACGGAGCACGGGTACCTAGACTCTGATAGGCTTTGGCTTTGTTGTTGTTGTTGTGTTTTTACTCTTTTTGTTTTTTTTTATTATTTGGGACTTTGGCTTTGAATTTGGATGTTGTTGGAGTTTTGGACTTAATTTCTGGATGTATGTTTTGTTTTTTGGTCTTTGGACTTTCATGCGTTTGAATTTGGATTGCTTGGACCGTATTGTTTCTAATTGGGCATGTCATTTTGATTTTTAAAGCTTCCAAACATTTTCCAACTTTATTTATTCAAGCTCTGATTTTTTTGCCTAAAGCCGCCCTTATTTCTAATCATCCCCAGTTGCTGAACTCCCTAACCAGCCTCCCGTCGAGGAGCCAACTGATCCCCAGATATCTTCTAGCTCATCCACCTCATTACAAAAAGGCCCACTTACTGAATGGATGAGATAGACCCACATCCTGACCCAAGAAGTAGCTCAGGCCAGACACAAACAACAGACAGCACAGTGCTCAATTGCATTTGTGGTATTTCCAATTAGCCCCCCGAGAGAATTAACCAGACCTCTCGCATAGGTAGCCTCCCAGCAATTGATATCAGTTTCTCCTTCTGAAGCGAAATACTTTCTACTAATACGTGTGGCCGAGACTACACATGGTCATGCAACCTAAGAACCCTCAATGGTTATTGGCTCCTTCAGGTGAGATTTAGATCATTAAATGACTATTTCTTGAACTCAACTATCAGGCGTAGTAATATAGAGACAAAAAAAGCGAAACAAATTGAACCAATCAATCTCTATGCACCAATCATGCCAAATGGATCCACACTAAACTCCTATTAGCGCCTTGAAGGACGATCGTAGTCAGTGGGGAGGTAAAACCCCGTGTGACCTGCCAAAATATTTTAAAGTCCGTCATGCTGAATCAGCTAGGGAATCAATCCAAAGAACGATGAGTTGTTTTCGGAACAAGATAGTAAGCAATCTCGAAATCACTTTATCAGTATGCGCCAATCGTAGTGTGCGTCTTCGAGCGAATACGCAAATACTACAGGGATCACAGTAAAGCACTTTTCTTCAGCCCTAATAGTAAGTTCACAGCGCGCACGAGATAGACAACATCGTATGTAATGAAAACTAGCAGTTGATCCTATTTTCCTTTTTCACTTACCAATGGCAATGTTTTCCCTCTTATCATACAACTTAAAAAATTTGTAGTGAAATACACGAAATGAATCCCGGAAATGTACATCAAAAGTGGAATAATTACATTACCTCACAACGAGGTGCATAGTAGCTCTCATATGAAACCTTCTCATCAATTGTTGAGACCCAAATAAGTAAGAGCATTTGCGTTGACAAACGACGAGAATCAAACAAGCCTTCCATTTATTGGCATAAACTGACTGACAAGTGTACGAGACATATCAAGCTTAAATAGAACTCCTTACCACGTAAGCTTCTGTGGCTTAATATCACATCAACGGGACGTATGGTAATGTCAAGGTGAACAATACACATCCTACCGTGACCAATTGATGACACAGATACTTTTAGAGACCCTACGACAAAGGTTTACTCAGAGAAAATAAGAGAGACAAAGCATAGAAAGTTTGTTGTAGTTTCCCACAAAAAACAGCTATAACCCACTAGCCTAAATCACCAGTCCAAACAAACCACTTATATCTATTGAAGAAGATTGTTGTCGACTTAAACCAAACCCCATTCAACAAACAGACAAACATACGTATTTTCAAAGTTTTTACCTAGGTGAATTATGGTATTAACCATGTTTGCTCAAATTACTAATAAGAGAAGGCCAATTGTGATTCTAAGTAACAGAGTAATCATCTATGATGGGTTACTATACCTAGAAACGAGATCGAGAGTGAGACACTCGTGTCTCAGAGTGAATAAATACCTCCGAGCGAACAAGAACGGCTCTGATAACCTAATAATTTCCTCCTCTTGAAAGCCTAAAAGTACGATTCTTGTAAAAGAATATACAAGATTGCTCTCAGCGCCTCCGAACATACAGTTTATCTGATGGTCTTAAAACGACTCAAATGGCCACATCTAAGTGCACTCTGAATTCCTCTACTCTATTTTGATTCCTCCTGTCCTGCATAGCACCTTCTGTGTATGATGCGAAAATCCGCAACATTCGCGCGTATCCCGCTGCAGTACTCAAGCACTTTGTATACAACAAGAATACACAGCGAATTATACAGAGTAAAAATGCGCATAAATGAAATAAAAGAACGACCCAAGAGGCAATACGCCATCAAGGCACTCATTACCGTGGTCTTGGTGAACGCATCAACAACCCCGAACCTAATCTGAATCTTATGATTTCATCAATCAATGCTTTTTACTGACCATAGAACTGCGGGCTCGCATTTACTTTCTACATGATCTGATTAACAAACCAAAAGAACCGTTCCGAACCACACCTCTCGTCAAACTGAAATTGGACTTTTCTGGGGACACAAAAGGACTATGGTGAACCGGACTGAGAAATGTAAGAGTTTTAAAGCAATAATTGTCCTCCTAAAATCACAAAATAAAGCATAAAATCACGACCAATAAGCCACAATACTGACCTACAGCCAAAGACTAAAATTGTAGAGCTTACACATGATAAGCTGGCATCGTTACAGTAATCAATAGGAGACCTCGGGGAGTTTCTGGGACATCGGTCCAACACTCTTATGATTTCTTGGATCAGAATGATAAAATGACCAATGCATGGACACATAAACTCCTCTAACAAAGAAGCAACACTCATCTACCACGTGCCAAATAACATCACGCTTCTCGTGAACACGGGGAAACCCAAACGTGAGAGGACTAGCTTATATACCGTCAACATATCACCTCATGCGAAACGTTCCTACAAGATGATAAGCTACTATGGATTTGAAGGTCTTCCCCAAAGCACGATTTCTGTTATTTCAGAACCACACTATATAAGTATAGCTCAACTACCAACACACGGGAGCATATCATACTACACCCTCAACATGAGCATAGGATGACTATGATAGTAAACGTGAAAGACCTAGAGAGAGTCGTTTTTATAAATCTAGTCTGCTCCTCTATCAATACTAGTGACAGTACAACACAGATTTACTCCTATGTCAATCTTATAGAGATATGAATGTCTCCATATGGTGCACCGACGACATATAAGGTGCGTACCGTTAAACTGAGATGATATCGAAAAACAGTAAGTTAGAAATAATCATTCTAAACTATATGGTACTAGAAGAATAGAGACAAGAGAGTGAATACTATTACAGTCAATCAGAAAGATCCTTGAGATATAGTACGGAATGATGCAGTAAAGAGTTTAGAGCCAAAGACAACAAAAACAACAGCAACTCAGTAAAGAATTAAGCAACTTAAAGAGGAAAAAACAATGCAACAAGCGACAAAAAACACAAGAGTTGTATGAAACAGCACCTTCAAGAACATTAGTTAAACAGAATAACTAAGAACTGACCTGTTTTCGTTTCCATTCTCGACCACCCACTGTAGTTGCAATTATCTGACCTGTTTCAGTTCCGGCATAGTCCCACTCACGAAGGCACGCCTCCATATCCTATAGTGCAAATCCGCAGAAATCAGAAAATGGAGCTTATTAAATGAAGCAAATATCCAATTGAACAGTATCTGGAACCAAGCCGACCGTAATATTAGTGTTCCCACAATAAACGACATAGTAAAGAATCCCATTACATAATCTCTTCATTCTCTAATGTTGAGTATTATTACAGTGTTACTTAAAAAGATTACCCTGTTTCGAATCAATTGATCGTTTGGCGTTTTTTCATGCCCTGATGGCTACTTCTTCGCCGCCATGTGTCTCCGTTGGGAGCCCGTGAAATTCGATCAACCTGATCTGATTTATCGTATTCTGGTCCAATCAAGTATGCGTTCTGATGTGCTTGCAGGCGATTTTCCAGTGATGTAGAAGCCATATGCTGCTCCATACCCGTGGCACTTCTCTCATCTTGAAGTGAATTCGTGCACCATCGCATCCTTGTGATTCTGGTCACGCTCAATCCGAACAGTACATTCACTCAATCAATGGTCAAAGGAAAAAAGTAGAGCCCACCTGCTAATTATGTGGGAAATACGATAAAGACACAAAAATGAATTGCACACAATTAAGTTACCTTTATGCAAGTCAACTCACCACAATTTTTTGTTTTCAATACACTACCAATTTGTAACAAGGGACAATCGCAAGAACTAAAATAATGCCATTATTACTATATTTCAATAAAGTATATACACTAACCCATAGAGCCAGCCAGAATTATAGCATAGGACATA
>NW_023590999.1:707328-802032 GCF_014843425.1 Jatropha curcas
AAGAGAGGGGGGGAGGAGAGAGGAGAGAGGAGGGAGAGAAAGGGTATAGTAATTTTTTATTAGAGGAGATGATATATATATAATACACCACAAACAATTTCGAAAGAAAAAGTTTGTTCCTATGTCTACAAACTGATTTTTTGTTCGTTCAGGAAGCCAGGAATTAAATAAAGAATGGAAAGTCCATCACACTACGCTGGCCCATATTGCTAATTCAACAGTGGCATCTCACGACTACCCCCCGGAGATCAGGGCTCTATGGACTATCTGATCTGATGGACTGAATATCTTCCTCCCCATAAAACGCTAGGACACATGGCATCATAATCTGAAAGGAGACCCAGATATATTCAACTTCAAATAAAGAAGTCTATTGGCCCACTGGCAAGCACAAAAAAAAAAAAAAAAAGAAAAAGAAAAAAAAAAAATAGAAACAAACAATTAAATTCTAGTGGGGCCTATCAGGCAGAAAGCAATCTTCAACTAGAGCATGAATATCATTATGGCGGTAAAGAAACCAGTTAGGCATAATGGCGGGTTGTCACGTGTCTTGCATCATTCCTTCATACCTAAGTACACGAGTGTTTCTGATTTCCCCGCACAACTCTCATACGTCAGCCAAATTGGGTCAACAAGTGAAGTGTTATCAGACCGCTCTCTTGAAGTATGACTCTGGGAACACGCGTATCACCCATATTCTGAACGGCTGAACTCCTCCAAGGGAAAATAGGTCCATTGGAACGTCGTCTGACTGTGGCACAAATACAACACACTTAGTATGAAGATTGAGCAATACTCTGGTCAGTACCATGGGGGAACCCAGATTAATCCTCCACCAAAGGACAACGTCACCGAAGAGTTAGCTTGGTTACCATTTCCTCCCAATAATCGTAGGTACATCGGTCCCCGAGACCGAGATTGAAAAATGGGCAGCCCCGTAGGTCAGAATCAAGAAGCCGAGAGCTGGAACCGTAACGGAGAGAAATCAGGCTTTAATTTATCCACAAGTGCAAGCCTCCAGGATTGCCAATAGCAGTGGACCAACCGCGAGCGAATGGTATGAAGTGTGCAACTTGAAGTCGCGCATCTGATGTGAAGGGCAAATATCCCTGACCCACATCAATTGTTTCTTTCCCCATCATGATTCTATCATAAAGCCACAGTATTGACGGTTACAATTTGCTGTCACGAGGACGAACGGTCAAAGGTCGGCAAAATCTCCAGATTTCCATCGGTTGGCGTATTTTTTCATGGCATACACATTATCCAACAGCAAGAAAACAGGCGTCCCTCGACCAAGGGAGGATCTAAGATACAATAGACACAACAACCCACCCTATTCAATGAAGAGGTTCTCAAGGGAAAGGCCTTGGATCCACATTTATGCCTTATCGAACGAAGGTATTCATTTCGACACGTAGCAACAAGTGCCGCAATCTCAGCTAGGTTCGATGCAGCCTACGGACCTGGAGGGTAAAGCCGGAGTTCTCTGCCTTGGATCAGATGATGATCCATCGAACGGCAGACAGCATTTCTAGCTGAGGATCACTCAGCCTTATGAGTCCTTTCAGAGTCTTCAAACCGCGAAAAGCCATATGGTGTTGGATTAAAATGAGTACAAAGCACAAGACAAGAAACCATAGTCCAGGTATCTTAAGTCTTTGAAAATATTTCAGCCAACGAGCTGGTTTCATTAGGTAGGAAACTGTGCCAAGGTCGCAGGAATGGATTCGAACAAAAGATGAGACTTGGTTTTGAGGACCATGAAAAGGATTATTCGAGAAACGGTCTGTGTGAACCGTTGGATTGAAGGAGAGCTGTTGAAAGTAAAACCTCCCATTTATAGAAGGGTAAAAAGGACCGATAGAAGCGATAGCATCGTCAATTGTCCGACATAATGTCCACTGTCCAAGGTAGTTGGAGGACCATCATGTATGGACTTGCTCAGAGTGGGAGCACTTAAATCCCGCATTGATAAATTAAGAAAGGACGGTTTGTACAACTGAGGAGGTTGAATCTTAATGACTGCATTCAATCGCCCTGTCAGGTAAGGTACTACGATCCACTTTATTTAGTAATTGATTTTGTTCCGCTATTGCATTTTAAATCCATTATTTTATCCCCTTATATATTTCATTTTTATTTTCCATTTATTTCATTTAAATTAAATTGGTCCATGGACCACTAACAAGGTGGAACCACTTTTGTAAATAAATGGGAACACCAATCCTCTTTTTCTCGTGTTTTGTATTCTGTGTTTATTTTGCAAGAAACAAGACTTCTCAACAGTTTAAAATATAAACACACATGACATGTTATAATAAAAGCAAAATATTATGGAAATGTAAATTAAAGATCATATAAAAAATAATAACATAACTGTACAGTCTCTCTCCCTAAAATAATAAAATAATAGAACATCATTACTAAATGTTAAAAAAGGAGTGTCCATAAAGTGGATAGACCGAACGCGGAGCACTGTGCACTACCGCGCCTTACGGCTCGACAGCAGCAGCCGCAGGGGTGGAGACAGTGGTGCCTCGCGGAAGAAGAGCCATTCCCTCATACCTCCTCGAAAGAAGTCGAAGCGGGATGCCCTCAACCTCCAGCCTGTTCGAAGCCGCTCTACCTCCGTCTGCGAGCAGCTCACAGCGCAAGACCTGACGCAGCGCACTTGATCGCTTCCGCAGTTCTACCGGATGCTCTCAGGTCCTGAAAAACAAAAGGTATTGTGTAAGAATGAGAAAACAATAATAAGAAGTGAAGATAGGACAGACACTGGAAGATCTGAAAACTTTCCTGCAACAACAGGAGACTTTGGGCGCAGCTCAATTGAACATCAGAGTGAAGAGACCGGACCAATGGTAAGGATAGGGGCAAATCCGAAACCGCTGGCAGATGTCATCCTGATACGCTCTGGGCGGCATCCACCTGCCAAGACAAGAAATCATCCATTAAAAAAGGGCTATTCAGCAGTGAATATAGTGCTTCTCTAACTTCTTGTCAAAATTCGGTTATAACTGTACATTGTGTAAAGTATTGACTCTAGCGGTCCAGCAGCACCGGAGGAAGGAGCCTGCCGATAGATCAGTAGGATATGACGATGCTTGATCCCAAGCCTAGACTAATGGGTTCCAGCACCAACCTCCATGTCCGGTGGGAACGGGATACGTCACCCACAGTATCTAACACCGGCCTGTCCAGCCGGAGGAGCCGCACCACCCGCCTCATGCTGCTGCCGTCTGCTCGGTAGTGAGTCACAGTCTTATGCGTCTCCCTCCTGCAAATAAGTTACAACAGAAGAAAGATGATGGTACAGTGATCTGAAACCAGTGAAAATAGTAATGAAAGTAAATAAGGCAGAAGATCAGCAAAGTTCACACTGAGTGTACTCCAAGAATCTCGGGAAGCCGCGCCTGCAATCCGAGAGGCGAAGTAAGAGGGGAAATTCACCGACGGACAAAAATTCGTTCACACCGAGAAAACCCGTACTCCACCTCCAAGTCCTCCCGGGTCAAGCTCCAAGGAAGACACAGATGTGCCGAGGAGGGGCATGAGGCCACCGGTGTGACCCTAGTATCCGTGCATCAGCAGCCCAGACGGGTGTGCAACTCAGCCACTCTCCCGGCCCGCGGTAGGTCCTCCAGGCCTCGCAATCCCAAGGAGTCCTCAGAAAACAGTTTGCAAAAGAAATAAGGAATCAGTAATTGTTGTGGCATTAAAATAAAAAGAGAAAGAGCTAAGCTAAGCCCGTTCAGGTTTCTGTTTGTACTGTACATCAGACTACTCCATCATTAAAGGACAGCTCTACTAGTACCAGGAATCCTCGCCACTGGCATAAGGTGATGGCAGTGGGCCCAAGAAATAACAAGGGAAATCCTCCTAGATTCGACCGGAAGTCGCCACTCGAAACCGCCCCCGATTAGATACAGTTAACCTCGTTAAAGGACCAACTTGCAGCAGAGAAAGAATATGACATGCAAGTCTAGTTGAATGCGAGGTGAAATAACTCCGATAAAGAATGAAACCCGAAGAGTGAAGGAATGTTTTTACCTTAACTGTGAGGAGTCCCAGAGGCCGATTTGAACAGCCCAGTTCACTCAACCGCACCGGACGAGTTCCAGATCCACTCACAGAACTCGTGTCAAATAGCACTTATGAGCCAAACCGAGTGTGGCCCCAGCGATCAGAACCTGGCCGATCCCCTTAGCTTCAAATCCCGAGACCATTGGCCCAAGCCTCACCGCCGGGCCCTCCTATTCTGGTGGGTAGGTGCCGAATAGGGCAGCTGGGTACGAGATGATGTAAATAGCACTTAAATAGGTAATCTCCGGGAGCGAGCAAGCTTCTGGGTCCAGCCTCCGACCTACTCCGAGTGAGTACGTCACAGGATGCAAGCAGGCTCTGGCCTCACTCCGCCTAAACTCCCCTCCGAGCATACTCCAGTCCTAGTCCTGGATCCTCTTCAGCCCAGAACCCGGAACAAAACCATTCTCGCAAGTATAGACACCACCCATCCCTGCACAGTGTACCGGGTACTGTGCGTGGAACCGAGCCAGGGTTAAAGCAGGTACTATGCTGAGCACCCGAGATTTAAACCGTCTGGTCACCGAGCATCCAGCGTGGGAACCGGGCCATCGTGTAAAACGGCCCTAAAACCGGTGATGGCAGCATAAGTCTACGGTCGCTGAACCGGGTCATCATTCCGCCTCGAACCCGAAGATGATAGGTGTGAGTGCAATCGTTCCACGGCTCCAATCTTAACTGGGCATATCGCATTAGCGGGCAAGGGAAATCCACGATGGCTGCTGTGGCGCGCAATCATGCAGCGTAATCCCTTCCGAAAAGCCTGCAAGCGACGACCCAAGCTAGCATAGGCGGGTCCAGCAAGTCCCCCAGATAGCAAGAGGCAGTCAGTGGCTGATCCACCGAAACGGGCCCTTGTCCACAAATAACCTGTAAGAAATCTTCGCATATTTCCAATCAATATCAGTAGACTATAAACAGATATGTTCATGTCAGCATTTGTCTTCTATGGCAGGTAAAACATATAAGAAACTCTTCCAAGATGCCGAAATTTGAACCGATAAGTCTGCGTCACGCAACTAAAAGCCCGTTGCGTCAACCGCAGTCTACACATTGCGTCACGCCCACATAAAGAACTCAGTATGCGCACCGTATGAAGGCACAGTTGTCGACAGTCACGCATTCCTGGCTTCAGCGCCCCGCAGCCACACGCCACTCCACACAGCTGGTGTTCAAAACAACAAAAATAGTTCGAAGTTTAGCGCGCCCTATAACTATAACCAGATGCCGCCATGCAACTCCAAAAGTTGCGCCACGTATCTCGATAGTTGCGGTCCACGCAACTGTCAACGGACGTCTGTCTCGCTGACGAAATAGTCGCTTGTCCACTCACTGTCTTTATTCCAAAAAACAGCTGCCGTGACGCAACTATTCGAAGGTACCGCAGTAATTCAATTTATACCTGAAATTCACTCCATGGTTTTGTAGTTTGGATTTTTTCAAATAGGCAATTGTCGACAGGTGCAAAAATTCAAGGGTCGCGCTCTAGAGATACCAAAACAAGCAAAATTATCACAAAGTCTATGAGGCTTCTAACACTCTAAACTTAAAAAGGGCGTTCTAAAGTTCAAAGGCAAGCTAGTCGCGTTCTGAGCGCCTAGAATCAGTATTGCCGGATATCACGCAAAACTATTTCACGACAGGCAACATGCTACGTCACGCAACTGTCAATGGAAGAACAGTCGCGCAACCGCACATCTGCCTATCCTGTCTAACTGCGTGACGTGACTGTTGACGCAGGCACAAACTCTAACAAAGGCGTCTTATCTACTAGGACAGATCTATTTAGAGGATATCGAGACTAGGTGGGTAAAAACAATTCACAATAAAAAGAGAGAAGAGACATTTTTTTATACTTACCACAGAATCTCATGAAAGCCTGCGCATCCGCTGTCCTCGTATCTGACCAGCGAAGACTCTGTGAGCACGGCAACGGAAAAGCGAGGCCTGCACATTCGGCCGCGTCCACCGGTGGTCAGCGGTGTTCCTCGATCTTGTCGAACGGGTTCAACCCCGCCGCCATCGAACGTCGGGAAATATCGGGTAGGGCTCCGGAGGTCTCCATCTCCCGGAGTGTAGGCCGACAAGCATGGGATTCGAGATCTGAGACATCGTTTTCCAAGTTGAACAGTTTCAGAGAATTTCAATCGCTTAGGGTTTGTGAATAAAGTGAAAATGAATTGGTTAAGAGGAAGTATACTACTAGTAAAGAGCCTGGGGCCCCAAGCCCACTCTTCCAAGCCCAAAAGGAGCCGTGGGCGGGGCCTGTACTCTTTTCGAGCCCAACAGGCCCACGCGGCCCATTCAAAAAACCACGACGGTCCACTCGACAAATTTGAACGTCCGATGTGCCGGCCGTATAACTCAAGCTGCAAATGTGTTTTATGTCACTCACCGACAAGGGGCAGGAGTCCATCACAAAGTAAGATTTTGCCCCGCTAAGATTAACCCTCAGGTAAGTTTCTTCTAAGCATCTGTAAATCTAATCTTACGTAAAGGGTAATTGAGTCTTAAGTAAAAAAGTGGGGCATTGGGAATGGTACACCTGGCCTTATAATGTCTTTCCTTGAGATAGTCTTAAATTGATTGGTTTAGTATGTTCTGCCGCTCTGGCAGCCTCTCGGAATAGGAACATTTTTGTAAAATTTTACCAATATGGAGCACCTAGAGAAGCATCGTAAATTAACGGAGATAAGTAAATATATGTCCCCTTTACAAAGCTCTGATATTTTTGGGTCCTTGAGACTGCTGCACGATGCCTGAATTCTCTCCCCGGAACTTAGGGTTCCCATCAACAAAGTAGTAAATAGAGATCCTTCGTGTGGGGTGTAGAGTGCCTCCTTGCTTAAAAGGCGTACGAATTCCTTTTTCATATTAACGGGCATTGGGAACATTGCGTGGACTGTTGTATGCTAGCTGTTCCATATGGCTAAGGGCTTCTTTTTCAGATACATGTTTATGAGGAGTTTCCCGCACGATCTTTACTGTGTTCTGTCAGTTTGCCCACACGGATTATTACTCTTCTTCTGGTGAACCACATATTTGAATTATGAATCATGCGCGCCTCATAAACAGGGTGATGGTTTTTTCGATAAGGCCGGATATGGCCTTCTCTGTTAACCTGGCATAGTGAGCATAATATATGAGGGTCGGCAATTTGAGCGAAGACGCTAGTTCCGGGTAGAACAATTAATAATAGTGATGATGTATTGCAAAGCTGTTTGAAATTCTACTTCTCCCGCAGTCAATGATGAAGAGTTTATGACAATATTGAGTTATTTGTGCTCTGAAGTTGGAGGTCAAGGGATAAAGAACCAGCATCATTTCGGCCGATCAACTACGACCTCGAGGATGCCCTTTTCTCAATCCGACTGGAGGCCGACAAAGCCGACAATACCGAGTCGAGTAGGTGGCCAAACCAAAGTCCTTCAAGCCAATCAAACCGGAGCTTTGAAGATCTTATATCAAACGGACAATCTTCCGGCTGATTCAAAACCGGGCCTCGAGATTACCTCTTCAGATTCAATGGAAAAGCCGACAAAGCCGGAACTGGTTTCCCAAACAGCAAGGTTCTTTAACCTAATTGAGGTCATGATCCTGTTCATTGCTAGGCGACCAGTTTATTCAGCTAAGCCAAAAATCCTCAGGCCGATCACAGGCCAAAGAACCGAGGGCCTTTTGATTTACAGGAGTGTCTTCAAAGCCGATCAACTTGAGCCCGGAGGAGCCTCTTCAGATCCAATGGAAACCGACACCCAGCCTGAATTCAAAACCGGAGCTTTAAAGGTGTCCAGATGATCGATTCAGCATCTTCTAAGTTCCTTATTTTATTCAAAAACCGAGCTCGGAATGATGCTAGATCGAAGGCCGGTCAATGGACCACTTTAACAATTATCATTTATATAGATTTAAATGAATAAAGTGGGGGGGGCCCACCTAACTGTTGACCACGCGTATTTTATGCCCCACCCACCTGACCTCGATGAAGAATTAATGAGGATAAGGAACAATGGCAATTCACGAATCCAACGAAGTGTGTATGAACGCAAAATAATAGGAATAGAAAACCGGTTACATACCGCTCTGCAGAAGTGAGCCTTGACTCTTTCCTGGCTGTGTTAGGTGGGTTGCGTCACCATGCTATTACCGCTGCGTGACGTGCAGGTCTTTCTCATTAGCTCCCACCGCTCACGCAGCTTCTAACAGGGGCTGACACCTCTGGCGCGCGCCCGTGGAACGGCCTGCACTGTTTTGGTATGGATACGCAGCAACTGTATCAAACGAGGAAAAGAACTATAGTCTCAACAACAAACGTAGCCTTTACCGGGTGATCCACGCAGCTACTTCACCATTCGTGAATTCACTTATACCATTTTGCCATGGTATGCGTATTAAACGCATTGCAAATGGTTTCCCACTAGGCCTACTTTATAAACACAATCATTAGAAACCGGTCTAACAGGGTTCTTGGGACCAAAAGCACCACAAAACGAGGAACTGTTTGACACCTTCTGCGGCTCATACATTTCCACTACAGAAAGATCGCAAGTCACATAGAAAGTTTTAAGTTTAGGTTAACGACTAGAGTTCTTCCTTAGAATTCAAACTGAGTAAACCTTGGGGCCAAAATGCGAGTATGCTAGATAATATGTTTTTAGATTCAGAAAAACAAAAAAACAAAAAAAAGACAGAATCATGAGAGAGCACAAGGAAAAAGAAGGAAAGAAAGAAGAAATAAGAAAACGATTTATTTTTGGTAAAAGACTTTAGGGGACGTAAGCACGCTCTGGATTAACTCGGAAACAAGTCGTCTCTTTACAATTAATCTCGAGCGTATGCAATCTCTCAAATCTGAGGGCAAGGTAACTAATCTAAAGCTTTACTTTCATGTTCCTAGTATTTATCTCTTAAACAATGTCTCATTTTCATAGTGTCTAGTTGATCTGTTAATTGATAAAAACGTATATGTTTCTCGCACACCACGGGTTATTTAGGAACTCGCCTGGCATTATTTTAATCACTTTTGATATACAAAGAACACCGTATAACAAAGAGTAGTTTGAAAGGTAAGTTGCGGAACATCAGAGGCAGCCGCGTCAACGCAGCTACTACCTGTGTGACGCGACTAGCTTCAATGTCCAATAAGCCCTTTTAGCTCTACAGGGATGGACCCTACCTTCCGTGAGCCAGCCTATTTCGGTCGGTACTTTGTTGGCAGCTCTTTATCTGATTTTTATACTTGTATTGTTGAAATGTTTTTCCCTGGTATAATAAATAATTCAACCTAGTCGGTAGCAATAATCTTCTTTTAAATATAGTCAACGTCCAGAATAATGTCCCAGTCACGTAGTTAGGAAGTTCACGTCACGCGACTGTCGTTCCATAGGAAGCAGCTGCGTGACGCAACTCTGTCTAGTCTACCACGACACAAAATCCAAGTTTCCGTCATCTTGGCAGACCTGTTTCTCGTTCAGTTATGGAGCAGCTTGCGTGACAGCTAACTAATTCAACAAAACCCCTCAGTAAAATAAAAGATAAGAACGCGCCAGCACTCTGACTGTTCTTCGCAAGAAACCATCCGCGGAAGCGGGTGACGCGAAGGTACTTCCAAGTCCCCAAAGGAGTTGATCTTTTATCATATTTTGTCTTAATATTGCATTGTCATTAAAAAATGTAGATCCCTCACTTAAGTTTAATGTCCACCCGGGAATATAATCAATATATGAGTCAAACTTCTGAGTTTTAATCAATACCAAGTTCATATTATCTGTGTGAGTTATGGTATTTGAGATTAATATGTTTATTTCCTCCTTTGTTGTGTTAATACTACTTTTTATTAAAACGTTCGACTTGTGGCACCGCGCGCTGTTTAACCCACATGATAAATAGACAGGCCATTAGAGCGGTCTTTTTAATTCTCATACATAATTTTTCGGAAAATGTTATGAGTGGGCATTTAATTGTTAATGGTGCGATCTGTGACAATTTATTTATGAATGGATGCAAATGAATTATTTACTTGGGACGATTAAATTAAATTTTCCAACATATGGCACACTATTCGTGTTCTGACTAATTTATAGTGCGGGCGTTATGGGTTAAATAATCTGATTTTCCCAATAAATACAAGAAAATCAAATGTAGAAATCGTAAGGTAAAAAACAGGCGCTGATCTTTTTCGCCGAGGGCGGTACGCTTCCAACGGGGGCCGACGTATCATTAATTCCCCACTATACCGGTAGCAATCGTTACTTGGTAAAGCCTGAACACAGCAAGTTTTGTCTTAAATTAATTTGGACCGTTGTGAATACAAAATTGAGGGGGGTTTTAAAGTATGGCGGTCAGGTAATTATAATCTATTAAAATAGGGAACGGGTCCATTGCCGCAGCGAAAAATAATGGTAGGCGGACTTTTCTAACACACCAAAAATTAATAAGACCGATTTATTCAGTCATGGATCGGTAGCAGGTCCAGCGCCCGCGTATCCAAAAAGTCTTTCTATTCAACTTTTTTCCAAAAAAACAAAAGATAACACAAACGCCAGATGCAAACAGAGATGATTTGTTCGCACAGATCCTTCTGAGGTTTTTTCCCGGATTCTTGTGCTCGAAACTATAGAAGAAGCTTAGCCTCTCTTCACACGAATTAAAAGAAAACATGTTTTCCTTTGAATAAAACTAAGAAAGGCTACAAAAACAGCCTTTTGGCTTTGAACGCTAGTTAGGATTTTTTTTTTTCTTATTTTGTTTTATTTTATTGACTGGATCAAACATAGCAACTAGGGCACTGCCCTAATCACCTAAATAGGTATTACAAATTAAAGGTTAACTTTTCAATAGATACTATTTTTTACAAGATGTAAAGAAAAGGTAAATCAAGGTTAGAACTCAAGGTGAATAATCCCTAAATCAAAAAACTTAAAAAAGCTGTGGTTCAAGGTCCAAATTAAATCATATTACATCACACCATTGCACATAATCAAATCAATTTTCATTTCTCATTCTATCCTTCATATCATAAGTCAATTAAGTCGACCATTTCAAAAAACTTGAAAGTCGACATATTGATGCAATTCACAAATTCGTAGTTACAATTGCTTGTGATAACTATCGCCAGTTGATTCAAACAATCAACGATTCACAACATTAAAGAAACACATTCAAAATTTCACTTAATAATGAGAATTGGTGTTTATATAGTGTGTAATACGTAAAAAGAACCTTAATTGTGACACTAACAGTATAAGAATGTCATCTCATATTGTTCTGGGCTGCAAAAAAATCAGGGTGTCTACAAGCTAAACAAAAGCCTGATTTTGGAGCGAGTATAGGGGGAAAGTTTTAATAAAGCTAAATAGCCGATATCCTCGGATGATGGATTGAAGGAGTCAGGACTAGGTTTGAGGGGTGTTTGGATCACACTAGTGAACACACTGAGTGGAGAGGAAAGAGTTTGGTGTATAGAGCTAAAAGTAGAGTATGAGTGCACTAACTAAAAGGAAGTAAAAAGAACTTGTCCTAGGTTTAGGTGTATCTCGCTTGACTAGGTTGGAATGGGAGAAGATGATTCTCTGGCATTTTGGCTTAGAAGAGTGGCCCATGATAGGTTAGGGATGTGGCAAGAAAGAGACATCGTAAAATAGCGACTCAAAAATAATTTATAAGACCGATTTATCGGCATCGCGTATCCAAAAAGATTTTTATCACTTTTTTCCAAAAACAAATAACACAAACCAATCAACAGAGATGTTTTTCGAGATCCTTCTGAGGTTTTTTCAGGATTTTGGCGAAAACAGAGGAGAAGCTTCAGCCTCTCTTAAGAAGAAGAAGAAGAAATTGTTTTCTTTGATAAAAAAAACTAAGAAGGCTACAGCCTTTTTGGCTTTGAACGCTAGGTTAGGATTTTTTTTTTTTCTTTTGTTTTTATTTTTTTATTGACTTGATCAAATAGCAAAGTAGGCACTTAGGCTATGTTAAATAGGTTTTACAATTAAGACTTTATATTTTTACAATTAAAATAAGGTAAATCAATTAGACTAGGTGAAAATCAATCAAATTAAAAAGCTTTAGGTCAAAATTAAATCAATTAACTAAAATCAAATCAATTTTTCCTCCTCAAATCATAAGTCAAATTAAGTCCAATTTCAAAATTGAAGTCACTATTATGCAATTCAAGTAGTCAATTTGTGAAAACTATGCATACAAGGCACGATTCACACATTAAGAAACACAATTCAAAAATTCACTTAATAAGATTGAAATTAGTACCAAAACCTAATTGGCACTACTAATGATTCATGGTTCTCAAAAATCAGGGTGTTACAAGCTAAACAAAAGCCTATTAAGCAAAGGGGAAAGTTTTAATAGCTAAAGCGAACCTCATAGGATTGGTGTCAGAATTTGGTGACTCAAAGAGGAAAGGATTAGAGCTAAAGTAGAGATATGAGTGCACTACTAAAGAAGTAAAAGATCCTAGGGTTTAGGTTACCTTAGGTGGAGGAAGAGTGTTCTGCATTTGCTTAGAGAGCCCTATAGGTTGATGTTGAGAAAGAGACATTAAAGGGGAAGCTCAATTTTTCTGTAAAGAGATTAGCTGCTTTGCAATCTAGGCTAGCTAATTTAGATAAAGCCTTAGCAGAGGCTACCCGGAGGGAATTAGATCTCTAGGGGAAATTTACTGCTTACAATCATGAGAAGTTGAAGGCTGATCTAGTCTAAGGCTGATCTAGTTGAAGGCTCAACAAGACATAGCTTGCGTATTTAAGATCTGCTAAGAGTATGCGCTAAAAGTCTTTGAACCTTACTTTCCAAACCAAATGTTTAGGATGTTCTCAACTTGTTGACCACTAGTAGGATTGTTACGATGTTGGCAGTAGGCAACAACCATCCATAGTCCATATTTCGGTTAGGACTCCTCAACCTAAACCACAAGAACAAAAGAACTACAAACAACCTCCTTATCACGACCCTAGGCAAATGAGCATGTAAAATCCCTATAACCTGCATGTCCATATGAAAAATAAATCTCAAGAATATTCTCATATTCCACACGCTGAGATTTACCATTAATCATCAACTTAGAAATTAGTGGGAAGCGGACATCAACTATAAGAGCTAGCAAACTCCCTCAAAGAATGTTTTCCATATTATAATCAATCTTAATGACATACCTAAGCACCTCCTCAATTTTACGTAACACCTTTTTATTATAAAGGTGTAATGGAAGACTTGGCAGCCGAACCCAAACAATTGTTTGCTCAACCTTATGAGATTGAATATTGAAATCAGGACCCAAGGCTGAACAATAAGATAACTTTCTATGATAGTCCATACCCCCTCAAAGAGTACAACATGATAATCCTCCTTCATGTTAAATTTGAGAAGATAACAATCATCACCAAGGTCCTCAGATGAAAACTAGCATTCCTCCATAACTATTAAAGTCAACTATTCAACGCTATGAAGCCAATCCTAACTTATAGAAGAAGAAACTTAATCATAAAGGAAATGATTAAGTCTTCAATTTCTTCCTAAATAGAAGTTCAAAGTGACCAAATAAGATAGAAACTCAAATTAGGCAATTATCTACATGGTCTCATTCTTCCTTGTTTGATATTTGACAAATTCCTAATTAAATTTCTACAAACAAGATCAACATCATAAAGGAATCAAAATGAAAAATTAAATAAAAATATAAATAAAAAATATTTAAGATCCTAATAAAAATTATATTAAAATAACTATAAAAATAAACTTATCAAAACAATGTTAAAAATTCAAAGAAAAATACAAATTAAGAAATTGTACTATACTTGGATAACGGATTATTTTCTTCCTGAATTATAGTCATATTTCTTAATTGTCCTTATACTTCAATTTGTTA
The DNA here is from genome assembly GCF_014843425.1 of Jatropha curcas. The sequence continues at coordinate 721,298 of NW_023590999.1, forward strand.
CTTAAAAATACATGAACTTCTATTTTGAGTAACACAATATTCTATTCACCTATTTCGCGGTGAGCTACAAGTAAAAATTTAATTAGCATAAATGAACTTTATTTCAAACTGTTTTTAAAGTCAAACTAAATTTCATTCAGTTATATTCCTAAAAATAATTTAGTTCAATTTGAAAAATGTAGAAGTCATTATGTACAATTTGATTTCAAAGTGCTTCCAAACCGGCCGTGTGCACCACTAATTGTATTGCCGTAGGTCCGTTAAGATCAAGACCCAGACGCGCTACTTCCTTGCTCCACTATCTTCTCCAAGAAAGGATAACGCGCTTAGAGACAGGAAATAGCCACCAAAGGAAAATGGTACCTTGTTTATGCTCAGTTACTCTATCATCTACGACCATGTCCAACATCATTTCAAACCAAACTTACCTCTCCATGCTCGATAAAAATTGCACTAATATGAAAGACCTTAAAAAAGTCCATACCCAATTCATTAAAACTGGTCTAGCCAAAGACCCTTTTGCGGCTAGCCGGATATTAGCCTTTTGCACCTCTCCGGCCGGTGACATCAACTATGCATATTTAGTTTTTACTCAAATTCACAACCCAAATCTCTTCATATGGAATACTATCATTAGAGGCTTTTCCCAAAGCTCCAATCCACAAAATGCAATTTATTTATTCGTCAACATGTTACTCAATTCGCCAATTCAACCGCAAAGACTCACTTATCCTTCAGTTTTTAAAGCGTATGCTCAGCTTGATCTTGCCCAGGAAGGAGCTCAGGTTCATGGTAGGGTAATAAAGATGGGACTTGAAAATGATCCCTTTATACGAAATACAATCTTGTATATGTATGCAAATTGTGGGTTCTTGAATGAAGCAAAAAAATTATTTGATAGAGCTATTATGAATTTTGATGTTGTTGGGTGGAATATAATGATCATGGGATTTGCTAAATGTGGATTAATTGAAGAATCTAAAAGATTGTTCGACAAAATGCCATTGAAGAATATAGTTTCGTGGAATTCAATGATTAGTGGGTATGTTAGGAAAGGCAGATTTATTGATGCATTGAAGGTCTTTCATGAAATGCAAAAGTCTAGGATTAAGCCTAATGAATTTACAATGGTGAGCTTGTTAAACGCTTGTGGTTGCTTAGGAGCAATTAGGCAAGGGGAATGGATTCATGATTATATGGTGAAAAATAAATTTGAAATGAATTCTATAGTTATTACAGCAATTATAGACATGTATTCAAAGTGTGGAAGCATTGAAAAGGCTCTTCAAGTATTTAAGAGTGCACCAAAGAAAGGATTGTCATGTTGGAATTCAATAATTTTAGGCCTAGCTATGAATGGTCTAGAAAAAGAAGCAATCCAATTATTTTCAAAACTTGAGTCGTCAAATTTGAAACCAGATAATGTTAGTTTTATTGGTGTCTTGACAGCTTGTAATTACTCTGGCTTGGTGGATAAAGCCAGGGATTATTTCTTGTTAATGAAAGAAAGATACAAGATTAAACCATCTATGAAACATTATAGTTCTATTGTTGATGTGCTAGGCCGAGCAGGATGCATAGAAGAGGCAGAAGAGCTAATAAGAAGAATGCCTATGGATCCAGATACAATTATATGGGGATCATTACTCTGGTCTTGCTGCAAATATGGAAATAAAGACGTGGCAAAACGAGCAGCAAAACGTTTAATAGAATTAGATCCAAGTGAAAGCTCAGGTTTTGTACTTATGGCCAATGTTTATGCTGCCTCTAGTAATATTGAGGAAGCAATAAAGCAAAGGCTTTCTTTGAAAGAAATGCAGATAGAGAAAGAAACTGGATGTAGTTCAATTGAAGTGAATGGGGAAGTTCATGAATTTGTAGCCGGTGGAAGGAAGCACCCAAAAGCCAAAGCAATCTACCATATACTTACTGGATGTTCTGGAAGTGACATATGTATTTAATTAAGCAACAAGCTATATTAGGCAATGTATGGACGAGGGAATTCAACAATCCACAGATTTCGGAAAATCTTGATGATTATAAAAACAAAAGCTACAGAGATAATGTTTTACCAAAAGGCTAGTGAAATTGGCACAACACTGAAACAAGCTGCTATGACATATATAGAAAAACTAGGTTAGGACTTTGTGGTGGTTCGTCCTGGTGCCCAAGAGTATATCTCTGGGGGAACTGAACCATTGGTAAGTAAGTTCTGTGGCACTCCATAAAGATCTGAAATATCCAGGTGATGGTGGTGGTGGTTGTGACGGCCATTTTGGTAATGCTGATTTTGCACAGCTGCAGCAATTTCATCCTCATCCAATGGCAAACGATCAAAAGTAGCATTCATGAAAGATGCTGCCATTATAACAACAGGGCCTGAAGCAATAAGTGCACCAACCACTCCACCACCCACAACCTGACCTTGAGCTCCTGCTAAGTAAATAGTCAGCCCCGTAATCCCAGGTGGAGCAGGCGGAGGCAGTATTGAACCAAGCAATGATAGTATCTCAAACCGGCCATGAAGGGTCACAATGGCCCCAGACGACGCTGGTTGTCGTAGGGTTACATTAGTCACACAGCCACTCCCACTCAGCACACATATTCCACGCTGCTTCCTCCTGGCAAAGTTAAGTAAACTCTCACTAACGTCACAGCCTGAACTGACCTCCATTGCATGAGCTCTTAGTGCATTAGCACTGTCTCTAGTCACAATAATGGGTGGTTTTGGCTTATTTTTTGACCCAGCTGGTCTGCCACGAGGCCGCCTGATGGTCTCCCCCTCAGGTGCAGAAGAAACTGGTTGCACTGCCTTTGGCAACTTAGGAGACATAAGAATTGACTCAATGCTTGGCCTACGGTAATCGTTATTACCCTTGTCTGATTCTTGGTTCGGATCCATGATACTTTTTGGATCCAACTGAGGAGACTGTTAAATCTTGCGGCAACTGGCTTCTCCATGTGGGTTTAAGTAGTGGATTTTCTGCTAATAATTTTATTGCAAGAAACCAAAAGAATGATCTGGATTAGGAGAAGGTTAAGTGGCACCAACCTTGTTTATTGCACTAGTTTATGCATTATTCCCACTGCCTACTTTCCAACTGACATTTCCCTCATGTCAATTGCCTTTCCGGCAGTTACCCAATTCTCATATAAATATTCTGCAATAGCAAGAACTGTACTTCAAAGTATTAAATTTGGCCTAACAAATAAAAAGTAAAAAGAAACAAAACAAATACAATTCTATACAGTTTTTGTATGAGAAGTATGGATTGTCCATGGAAACATTTCTCAGATGAACAAAATTTGGGTGATCCAAATTATTATGCTGTAGCCAAATTTTCAATCAAAACGCCTGTGTATGAATTAGCATTAGCAATCTAATCTTCTAAATCATGCCCCAATATGAAATCAGGTAAAATACAACATTAAGGCATGTCACAGTTTCATCTCTTTTTAGGTATTTACAATTGGACAAGGCCAAACCCTCAAAATCAATCATACATTTCAAAATAAAACTGTAAACCGACCTAATTCCTTGCTTTCAAACTCACTACCAAAACAGGGAAAAAAGAAACCATCAGTCGCTGTGCAGCCTAAGTTGGAGAAATGGATTAGCTGATGACCTACAACCATTAGTTAGTATGATGCCAGAGTTGGCGTACTTGCTTAGATGGACCTTGAGAACTGCTTAACGGCAAATCACCAAGGTTTTGCTGCTGTTCTTCCCGCAAGATTCTTTGTTGTGAATGGAAAACTGGAGCACCATAATTCTGTGAGAGCAGTTGACCTTGTTGATACATAGGTGGCTGACCTCCTTGGAAGTTGTAATATCCATTGTTTGGAACAGTTGACAGTGGTCTGGAGCCAGGTTCATAATCCCATGAAGAAAGGCTATGATTCTGGTTTTCATTTTAAGGAAAAAAAAAAAAAAAAGAGAGAACGACAAATAAAAATACAGATAAGTAACCAAATTTTAAAACCCAACTGCTGAAACTAGTAAAACCAAGTCATAAATGAACTAAATGGAAGGATTCCACAAGTACTGGCATGCAACTTCATGTAATGAACGAACAAAAATCAATGCTAAAATATTGAGACCCTACCTGGTGAAGCATTGTGAAGTTATTGCCCTCCTTGTACTGGGAACGTAAAAGATCATTATAGCCAACCACAGACCGATTAATGGTTGCAGACGGGTCATTCAGAAAGCTCCCAGAAAAGTTGGTAGAATTCCCCAGACCTCCATAACTAGAAACATTTGCATGAGACAGAGGGATGCTACTCCTAGAGGCAACACCTCTTAATTGTTGGAGGTTGTACCTCATTCCAGCCAGGGGATCAAGGAACGCACTGCTATCTTGATATGCTTGCTGTTGCTGCAAAGCAGATGGAATTCCGGAATAGGTTTGAGGAACAGCAGAGTAGGCATTCCAATTGAGCAATTCTTCCAAGGAAAGTGGAGACTGAGAGTAGGAATGTGCTGGGAGATGTTGGGGAACCACGTGACCTGAAGTTAGGCTTGAAGTAGGCAGCGCAGACGAGTGCAACATGGGTGAAGAAAAGGCAACAGAATTCAAAACCTGCAAAAAAATATATACATACACACTGAACATCAAAATAACCAGGTTCATACTAAACAGAAGTGGTCTGAAATGTAAAATTTAGGTTGTTGAGACCAACAAACCATAGGTTACCGAAATGAAACAAAATTATTACAACCTGAATCCAACATTCAATCCATCCTCTACTTGTAAATCATGTTTACAGAATATAAGCGTCTTGAATTTAAGGTTTATGCATATATAACAAATAAAAAAATTCGACAAAGAAACATCTCCTTCAGTCCTCTCTGCATTTGAATGAGAAGCAACTTTAATTGTGTATGAAATCCAAAATTTCACATATCATTTATTACATACCTCTGTAATAGGAATGGTTGAACCGGCAGCAGTTGATATGATATCATTGTAATTTGATGCCAACGACTGTGTTCCAACAGAAGGTGAAAGGACATGATTAGAGTCTTTCACGGATTGAACAGCTGATGCCAACAAATCAACTGGTACAGACATTGAACTTGCTTGCTGCAACAGAATTTCCAATGTAATAAAAACAGTAGCAGGAACTGACATTGTCACAACTCAACATTAATACCATAAATAAACAACCAACAAGAAACAGGATCTGCAAGCACAGACCAAAGGAAGGGAAATAAAACCAAAGACCACGGTAAACAAGGACTTCACTTATCTGAATCAGTTAGACAAGTACCAAAAGTAAATAGAACAAATAAACAAATAAATAGTAGTGGAAGCAATTTACCTAGAAATATCAAATGAAATAATCCTGCCAAAGAGGCACTAATAACATCACATAAATGTAGAACAATGATTTAAAAAATAGCTTATACCAAAGAGGCACTAATAACATCACATAGATAGTTGGCATGCGTAGCTTAAGTCAAGAATTTTAGAGGGGCAAGAGCTATTTAGAACAAGCGTCAGTTATGCAATCAAAGAAAAAACTAATTAGGAAAAAGTAATTTGTACTTGATATCGCTTCAGAATTTTCCCAGTTCAAAACACCAACAAGGTAGGAGTTCAATTAGTCACCCACCCGTAATTTGTACTTGATATCGCTTCAGAATTTTCCCCAGTTTCAAAACACAACAGGTTAGGAGGGTAATTAGTCACCACCCCCCCCCCTTTTTCTCTTTCTTTTTTATTTCTTCTGGATCCTATAAGCTAAAAACTCCCAAGGCGAGGAGTTTGGATTTTTTCTGTTCTTTCTAGTCATGCACGAGATTCCAACCGAAATACTGGCAGTTGCCCTTTAGGGGACAGCATTCTCCCCCCCCCCCCCCCCCCCTTTTTCTCTTTCTTTTTTAATTTCTTCTGGTCCTATAGCTAAAATACTTCCAAGGGAGGAGTTTGGATTTTTTCTGTTCTTTCTAGGTCATGCACGAGATTCAACCGAAACTACTGGCAGTGCCCTAGGGGACAGCATTCTCCTATAAGTTAGTTGCACTGAGCCGATTATTTGACCATCTTTTCCAATAGTGTCATTTTAATTGATGCTATCTAAGCTTCGTAGACTCGACAAATCACTCCGCTTATACAGTAGATGCAAGCAAGGTAGCCTTGATCAGCAAGAAGAAAATAGAATAAGAAAAAAATTCAGGCCGTCAACCCCAAAGGAAAAAGTGGCCGAGTGTCTTGGAGTTGGGATCCAAATCTTTGTTTTTTTGCCCCGATGTGATGATTGTCAATGCCGAGTGAAAATGAAGCCACCATTGCAGCTTTCATTTTGTTGATCATAACTTCTTTTCTAGCCATATTTCATTCTAAACTCGTACTTCAAGCTACAACAATTAATCCCATGTATCATTCTAGCTTTGATCATGAAATTGATATTTCACAATTTTCTTTCAGATCCCATTGGCTAATTTCTCCAATATTCTGGTTTCAAAAATATTTGAATCCTAATCAAATAAAACCAATCAATTTCTAAACCTCATTTCGGTTTCTACATTAAACCGAAACCCTGTATTCTATCATTAATTCAAGTTCGCCCATAACAAGCTCTCTTAAGCAGACATCTGAATCTGTTAGGTCAGATGGAACTAACCCCAAAAAAATGCCCAGATGAAAAAATATGGAAGGCAAGAAAAGAAAGACTTTTCTTTTTGGGCATTTAGCAAGCAGATTCGGTGCATATTTCATATTAAAAAAAAATAAAAAAAATAAAAAAAGAAGAGCAGAATTCATGCACAGATAACTCATTAAAAGAAGTCCATCAGTAAAGCAATATCATTACCAGCTGCCGATGAAGAGGAGGAAGATTCCTGGCATGTGGATTTATCACAACAGACAGGGAAGAATTATGCTCTTGAATATTCTTGAAACAGGAATCAGGTATAGATTTTGGTGAGCTGTAATCATGCCCACCATTAACTTGAAGGATATTTTGTTTCATTAACTCTATCTGTGAAGATACTGGAAATTCAAGCTTCCTAATATTTGCAGTTAATTGATGAGAATCGGACATTGATGCAACCTGCTCATTGCATAGGGAGTCACCAAGGTACCCTGAATTTCTGCACGGAAGCAATCATAACTTTGTGAACCATAACAAAAAGATGTAATATATACAAGAACTAAGCTTAAAGTCTCATGCCTAGGCGCCAAGCTAACAGAAGATATCACGTCGTTCATTCCAGATGCCTCCAAATTACTTTTCAACGGATTAGATTCCAACGGCCCAAAAGCAGTAGCAGGCACACCAGATTTATATGTACCAAAACTCAAATGTGAGCAGTCAGCAGCAAAGGCTTGCATATCAGTTGGAAACACGACCCCACAGTTATCCTCTGCTAGCGGCACTACTTTGGTCTCCTTCTCCAAACTCAGTTGCTGCAAGGTCACAGCTGTCGATGTTACCTCATCATTCAAAGGGGCAGAGCAGTTTGCAAAAGGTAAATGAGAGCCACTTTCTCTTCCTAAAATTGGGAGAACAAGAAAAGAAGAATTAATTGCAAGGTTCACGCTCCTGATACTACGAAAACTTCTTCCTGGATCATAAGAATACCACACATACAAAGAGGGGAAAGGAAAAAGATAAAAGGAAAAGAGTTTGAACAAACTCTTAATTTAATAGGCTAGTGATAAGTTGTGATCCCTTAATGCCTGCATATTAATAACAAAGGTTGAAACAAACAAGCTATTCTTTGAAAGATGGAGTACGATCTTTCCACCAAAAAGTAATTATAATTTTAAAATGTTAACTAAACCCAACAAGTAACAGCAGCTTCTTAAATGCTTTCAGAGCTCACTGATAAAGTTTTTTCACAATGAATGTGGATCAGATCTTGAGTGGATATGATATAGAATTCATTCTGTTAACGAGCAATATGAATATGAAATCAGTACATAGCTTATTATTTTTCTTAAATTACTTACCACCAAACCAGATATGCACATGTACACAGATAAGTCCTTAAAACTATAAAAGTTATTATTACCACATCTAACTATTTGAAATTCACAATAAATACTACAAACCTGTGTGCATGGATATATTTGCATATAACTGATAAAACAAAACCTTATTACAACTTTCCAATGCCATCTAGAATTGTAGGAAGGTAAGCTCAAACTAAGTTAAGTTGCTTATGACAACTCCTGGTTAAGCACTCACACTCTTCACACTAATATCCAATCTGCTTAGAACATCAAACTCAGATACTCAACCCAACCATCACTCCTATCACCAACTAATGAATATAAATAAATAGCAGCAAATTCATGACTTTCTACTAGTATCACACAGCTTCAAAATTTAAGTCCCTTATATAACCTTGCAGCTTCGCTTTTTCACCAAGTGTAAAAAATAGAAAATCTGGATCCAGTAGCCTAATTAAAACAGAAACAGGAAACAGATACAACATGAAACAGAGATGGGGAAGTGTATTTTGTAGAGGAACCACGTAAATTTATGGGTATTATTATAATTATAAATATTTAAAAATCATCAACTAAAGCCCAAAATTAAAAACCTAACTACAGCATAATATAAATAAATAAATATGCTATTTTCAAAAGAAATGTTAATCTGTCAATTATCAAATACCAAAAGCCACTATTCATTTAAATGGAAGAAACTAAAAATCTTGTAAATAGTAGTTATAAAATAAATCATATTATTCAAAAAGAAAAAAGAAAAAAACCGCAGTAGAAGAATGAATATGCTTAGAAGATATCCAAAGTGGGCCTATGCATAGAGCTCAACCAATGTAAACTCTAATCCAAAGATAGTGAGAGTCTAGCCTACATGCAACACTAGTCACCAGTAATAGATTCACAAGGGAGAAAAATCAAGAAACAAAACTTGGTCTTCTTTTGTGATTCTGACTCAGAGTGTGAGTGTGTGTGTGTGTGTGTGTGTGTGTGTGAGGGAGAGAGAGAGAGTGATTGATTCTGTTGCCGATTTGCTGCTCAACAGTTTGTCATTCTGGTCTTCACTTTCAGCTGTTGCTGCTCAACAGATTCTCTCTCTTTGAGAAGGGGAGAATTTTTTTTTTTTTTTTTTTAAGTTTCCAAATTTATCAAAATTACAGAAACAGTCATGAAACATTTCAGGCCCATGTCAGATGCACCGTGTCTGAAACATTCTGAAAATTGGAAAAACCATAGGGTTGCCGTTTGTGTGCATGCTAGCCAGTAGCCTAACTTTTAAGCACTACTCCAATGATAGAGCAACTAGATAACTAATGGCTAAAGATGCATTACAATTGAGGAGGCTGAAAGTAAAAAATATCCTCATAAAATTTTATATCCAATCCAAAGGCATTCAGTAGTTCTGAAAATGAGTAAAAAGAAAAGAAGCTGTCTGCTTTCTAGACTAATTATAACCAAATTTTTATTGCTTTTGCACATATGAAATGGCAATGCAAAAGTGAAGACCTGATAAGACCAGATTCTCCACAAGCATTACTTTATTTTTAATCCAGTGGCAGCCTCCAAAACAAGGGCACCAAGACTAAACCAATAGCACATTAATATGGCTTAATCAGAGACTACTCTAGGCTAAGTTAGCATCACCTTTCTAATTTTAAGTCAGTCCCTTTACCATCCACCACCTGAATTTAACATCAATCTGATCTAGCTGGGGTTTGTTTAATGTATTCCTTCAGCATCATAAGTATTAAAATTAAAGACATAATGAAATAACATGCTTTGAAAGCTGAATTAAGTTGATCCTAAACAGAACGCATTTGAGTAACCATTTGGTGTGGTTCTCTCAAACTTGCAACTGAAAGCTCACATCCTAATTCTTACAAAAGAAACACAAAATAGTTCCAAGCCTTATCTCTATTTTTTTCCCTCTCAACTTGTAACGGAGAGTCCCTTTATGGCAGTAAGAAGTCAATAGTCATTATTCTTGAACAAAAAGCAATTCCAGAAGCAATTCGCTTCTTCTATAGTTGTCTGTCATCTAGTATTGCATACAATAATCGAACAGTAAGTTAATAAATGTATGTCTGAGGTCTAAAAGAAATAAATAATTGCGGAAGCCTTTTAGTCATCTTTACCGCATCTTTCAGATTCTCATCAAAAACATATAGCATTAAGACATATATAGTGCAGGGCATCATAAAAGGAAAAATATATAGGTAATGCAAATGACAAAATGTGTGATATAGCAATATAGCATTGCCTAACTCATTTTTCGTTGGTAGTCAAAGGTAAATAATCATTGTTAACATCAAACTGACAACATGAAAGCTTCCTCCTGAAAGTTACCTTCATGAAGTTCATTCATGCACCTATGCAAGTCATAGGAAATCATGTCATTAAATGATGCACCTCCAACATGATTTGCATTTTCCTGTCTACTAGATGGAGACTCAGGTTCAACACAGTTTGAACCAAGATTCTTGCTAGCAACATCCATCTCTGATACACGGACATTCTCTGAGTGGATGTTGTTAGATAATTTGGTTTCATCACCAAACAAGTGAGAATGATTAGGAAACGTCCCAAGGCCAGGGGTACTTGAAATATTTAAGATAGATGACCCACTCATAGACATCCGCTGCTCAATTACAGGCCATTCATCATCCAAATCGTGCCGGCTGGCAATGATGCCAGATTGATGTATAGTAATTGACACTTCAGCAGGATGTGGAGATTGCAACTCCTGCATTTCTTGCAGAGTTGAAGAATTGGAGGAAGGCTTGAGATTACTATGGAATGAATCTTGTGCGTCAGTATCTTGAAGTGTATAAGATGTCTCCATTACAATGTTTGAAGCCATATTGTGTTGGCAAGACATCTTAACAATATCAGCCATAGAAGCATGTCCAGAAGGACCCCCACCAAAAGCAGCTTGAGGCGCTAGAGATGTTGGTTCAGATGAAAAGATGGTATTGGCAGTTCCAAGAGTTTCCCTTCCATTATCAGGGCTGAAAGAATCACTGTAGTCAAATTCCAAGATCAATCAAAACTAATATAATGCATTCAGTAAAAAACAAAGCCAATAAGTTAACAAAAGCAAATACTTAAGAGATTAATTACTTACACTTGAACATTAAGTAAACAAATAAAAGCCAATGGAAAAGTGCGTTCTTCTCAGATGTTAAAAGTAGACCATATGCTTCCAATAAACCATAAAGCAAAAGGAGCACAGTGTTCATTTCAGTATGCAAAGAAAAAAGGCAGTGGGCAAATTATGTAAAGCAACATAAGGTCAACTAAGGTGGTAAAAAAAGCTCTATGCACCAGCACATGATATAGCCAAATGCAATTGCCCAGCCAAACAAAATTGTGCTGTGCTGTAAGAAAGAGAAATATCTTACTTTCCATAAATTCAAAACTCTGGCTAGAGATTCGCATACTGAACTCCATAAGAACATAACAGAAAAAAGTAGGAGTGTGGACATAATGAAAAGGGTCTACTATTAAAGGACTATTATAATGCCCTCCCCTTTCTATATTTCTTCAAATGCTAACATTTGTTGTTTAGAAACCTACATAACATGATCCAAGCGGCAGAGACCTACATATTTAAAGGCCAGAATTCCTGATTAATTTCTTTGCCACAAATCAGCTTGTAACGAAAAAGAGCTTAAAATGTTCATAAAATTATTAGAAAACTGCAATAAAGAGGTCAGTGAAAAAAGAAGAAATTATCTCAACACATCCATTAGTACACATAGGCATGAATATATGTAATACTAAGCAAGTAAGCATCTGAACAAATGATTATGCATCTCTGCATATTTGCTAGCACCTCCATCTTTTGTATTCATAGATTAATGAAGCACTAGTAACACAAATTAGGACTATTACAAGACCAAATGGGGGCACTATGCACTGTATGCAACTGGTGTATGACACTAATGATTGGACCTATTCACTAAAATTTCTAAATTATTCCATGAAAACTGCATTCTAAATATCTTTTATTCCCTTCCACAAATTAAGATGCTGCAGACTACTTGCTTATCCACAACTCACGTGCAGACCACCCCCACCGCCCCAACCCCCACCCAAAAAAAAAAAAAAAAAAAATAAATATAATTCCATGAAAAATGCCCTTCTGAAATATCTTTTTTATTCCCTTCACCCAATTTAAAGGATGCTGAGACTACTTGCTTATCCACAACTCACGTGCAGACACCCCCACCGGCCCCACCCCACCAAAAAAAAAAAAAAAAACTAACATAATTAGCAGAACGCAATTTCACTTGGAAATAAAAAAAAAAAAAAAAAAACTAACATAATTAGCAGAACAATTTCACTGAAATAAGGATTATAACAAGACTATAGCGTTAAGCAACTACCGTAACCTAAGGATTGGATACATTGACTGAAATTTCTAAATTATTCCATCATAATCCCATCATGTACATCATTCATTCCCTCCCCTCAACACAAAAGAAAACACAAGAACAAAATACAATAAATTACACATGCAGATGCTGGTGCAGAATTCATTAATAAAGACTGTGTCATCAGAAGTATGCCTTAGACAAGCCGGTTGCTTACAAGGACAAAGAAATTTAGCTCCAAGGTGAAGTGCATTTGACCAAGATTAACTAGGAATACCCTGTGGGCAAAGTTTTGAATTATGTTCACAGTCGTGTCTGGTTTTTCAGTGTGTTGTGCTGAAGCATACAGGTTATGGTTAGCAATTGCGAATTTGTTTAGAAAAACTACAGCATCAATTGCACCAGTATGTCACAATTAGAGTGATTGTGTAACAATCAATACTTAAAACCATGCTGGTGGAAGTGCCTAGTCTCTGAACATTAACCACATAAATCATGTCATTGTGGATATTTGAAAGCCTATAAAATCAAAAGGTAATCCCCAACATCACCGACAAGAAAAGGGAAATAGGGGGTTAGAGTATGATGGTAGAATACAGAACCTGTAGTTATAATTGCTACATGATGAGGTATTTTTACAAGTTACGACCACACAATTATTAATGACTATGCACATTTTTTTCCTCTTTCCTCATATTTATGACTGTGCACATCTTTTTGAAACACATCTTAAAAAATATACTTTCTAGGAGTGCCACTTTTCACCTTGTACACATGCTTGAAAGATCTTTGGCATGTTAATGCATCAGATACTTTTAACAGCATTGGTAAACTGAAAACTGTCAAGTGCAGATTCATTTGAACTAAACCAAAAATCCTTAGATTTTTCTTTCGATTATTCAATTATTTTTTACTTAAAGAAAAAATATTATATACATATATATTCTAAACGCACAGAGGACAAAAATAAACCTGTATTTCTTATAAGAACTAACCTATGAGGTGAAAGCTGCTCATTCACAGTTCTCATATGATATGTCAAAGATGATGAAGAAGTTACTGCAGGAGGAATGGACAGATTCTCTCTCACGTATGCAGCTTTACCAAGGTCTGCCAGGAGGACACAAGTTCATGTAGTAAGAATATACAATATTGAAATCCAACTTAATATCACCTCTTCTGCCACCAGACAAGTGTTTCACATTGTACAGTAAGATAAACACACCATTGTAGCTGATTTGAGATGATGAACGTCCAACATTATATTCTGCACAGCCTTTAACTCCACGATAACCATTGCTACTGCACCGAGCCTTTGATTCTTGCGTCTCTTTCATCTATAGAAAACAAATATATAATAATTGGTGTAAAAAATAAAAAATAGATAAGTAATTTGTACATACAAAAAATTGCATAAAAAAATTAGGCGAATAAAAGGGGAAAAAGAAGAAGAAGAAGAATGGATGATCAGAAACCTTATCTACAGCACACGCACAGGTTTAGTGGAATAATTAATCCCTTGAAATGAAATGCATACAGAAATTACAAAGGAAAAGTGGAAAATGTGAAAAATATATAACTAAATAAGAACCAAAAATAAAAAAAAATAAAAAAATGAACAGAAAAAAAAGTACCTCTTTTCTTCTTTCTCGCTTGCTTTTCACTTCATGAAAAATATCTACATGATTCAGAAATACCAATTTAACAATTGAACCAACAAGAAAACGATAAGATTAAATATAAATTTCAAAAAAAAAAAAAAAAGCAAACGGATATTAAACCGACCCCTGGAGACAAAAAAAAAATATGCAACATTTCCCTAAAATAGTACTAGTTCGACGAATATACAGTAGAGGGTGTCAAGACTATCAATCAAAATCTCAATCTTTCCAGGGAACCAAACAGAAAATTACATACATTGCCTGCAAAACTAAAAACTTTCCAAGAATTGCATACATTATTTTTATCTCAAAATAATTCCAGAAAACAAAAAACGAGATCTTAGAGAAGTTTTCTCCATCCAGAACAAAAAAAAAAAATCACAAATTTCTCGTTTAAAAAAACAAAAATAACACAATGATAATATAAAAAAACAAAAATAAATAAACAAACAAACAAACAACAACTCAATGCCATAACTTGCTCCTCCCATCCAACGAAAAAGAAAACTAAAAGCTTTTTAACAGAAGGAGAATAACAAGAAAAAAACCTTGAGAAAGGAGTCTTTGAACGGCGTCGTTTGGGTCCATGTCACACTCTTTAAGGACACTGTAGATCTCAGTATCCGTGCAGTTATCGTCGATAATTTCTCTTATACTCTGTATCATCTTCTCCGTCGCCGGCGGTATCTGCAATCTATTCTCATTGTTATTAATCTTACTCTTTCTTTCGCTGTCGCTTCCCATTGTCTAGTGTAAAGAGAAGCAAAGTAAAGATTCTGTTCTTGCGGGCTGCGGCTTCCTCCTTTCGGATTACGATATAGAACAAAACCAAAATAACCTATTCTCTCTCTTTTTTTGCGGGGTTTTTATATTATAGTAATAATATAATTACTAGTTAATTAGTTACATTGTGTTTTCTGTGTATCCCTCTTACAGAGAGAATCAGAACGAGACTACTGGCCAAGTCATTGAGTACTAATATTGTCACAGCTCTGTCGTTTTATTCTCTTCCCTATATCGTATAGAAGCGTGAACCTATCTTCTTGGACCCACGAGAGATTTTTTAATATTTTTAATCCACGACGGGATAGGGTTGCCTTTTGTTTAGAATCTTATGATGTGTCAGATTATAAAAACTCGACGCCGAGAATTCAAAACAGATTACAGGGTCGGGTCGGGCAATTATAATAATGTCTTGATTAATGAGGATTCCCAAAAAGACCAAATTATTCGAATGTTAAAATTGTTATTGTTAATAGAAAATTTTTGTATCCATTCAAAATCTTTTTATGCCATTAAATTTAAGAGAAAAGATTTTGACATATGGTAATCCAAGATCATTATATCCAAAAAGTCTATATTGTTTAGTTCAATATATGCAATGTCAATTTTATTCTCCCGAAAAAGTTGTTGATTTTGGTGGACAGTGAAGACAATGAAATTTTGAAATTCAAACTTTTTCTCCATCTTCATTAAATATTCTTAGACAGAACACTAAACGGGTGAAAATAACAATGAATATGCAAAGGCTTTTATTTTAAAAAAAAAAAAGTTACTTTTTTCCAACAAATAATACTAATTTACTTGCGGCTTTTTAAGAGAACTGCTGCCTTGCAAATTCATTATCATTTGAACTGTATAAAAGTTCTCTTCCTTTCTTCTTAGCAATAGCTGTGTTGCTCTATACTTGAAATAGAATCTTATTGTAATAGACAAAAATCAAAGTTTTATGTGGTTTTCGTGGTATCGACTAGGGATATGTAGATCGTGGCAAGAATATGCAATACGCGTTTTAGCTATCAGTCATAGTATGTATGAATCTTATGAGACTATGGACGAGGCAATGGAAGCTTTGAAATTGTTTAGGGAATCAGATAGTGATATTAGATGTCATCAAGCATCTACAAGTTTCGATGTTAGTAAGAGTGATGAAGATCAAGGTCACGTGGCAACACCCAATGGTAAAATTAAAGGAGTTTTAGATGATGATATGCCTGGCTCAAGCATCGCTGCATTTGATGGGGATGTCTATGGAGGAACAGTAGATGCTGGAAAGCAAAATGCTGGAAGACTAAATGCACAAAGTCCAAATCTTTATTATATAAAATTTATCATGGGATTCATCTCTAGGATTGTAGTAGGAATCTTCTGTAAACTATATTTTAGAGTATAATTAGATTGAGTTGTGTATTCTGTGTTGGTGTTATACCAATTTGGATGGATGAAGTTTATATGTTAATCAAACTACATCAAAATTTATAATATATGTTGTTTTGATTCGTGAAGTATAATGAAATTGTAACTGTTTGTGAATGATATTTGAAAGTTAAAATCATATGTTGTGTGGGCTTTGATACAATGAAAAAATAATAAAGTGCAAAATATAATTGCTACGCGCAGTTATAAAGAATAAAGCCTATTGTTTTAAAAAAGGTTATGTCCAATACATGTATCAAGGATAATACTTTAGAAATAAAGGGAAAATTTTCATAACTATTTTTTGCACACTTAACTTTATTTGGGCCTTAAAATAGCTTGAATTGTTAGCCGAATACATTTAGGTTGCCCAAATGGCATTCATCAATTGTTATGAATAGTCATTGTATTTGGGTCTTAAAATGTGTGGATAGGCTATCCTATTAGTTTTAGATCATATTAATTATTCGAGCTTATTTCACAATCAATATTGTTAATTGAACACATCAAAAATAAGGATGTATATATATGATTTGACTAAGATTTTTCTGTTAAGTCATGTAGAGTAGATGGACTGATTTGTTTGGGCAACCAATGGCTAAATTTAATGAGATGCTAAGTTTCCATATATAAATGTTAGCTGTTTAAATGGCTTCCTTACATTTTTTATTGACATTATGGATGTTGTTCAATAGAATCCAAGCTATTGAGTAGAGAAATAATTATAGTAATGCACCAGTTCTGCAATTTAACCAAAAAGATATATCTATATTTCTATACTATATGTAAAGTGGAAATGAGGAGGGGGAATAATGGGATTACCTATAATAAACATAGTAAAAGTTTAGAAATCCTAAAATATCATTAGTCATTGGCTAATAAATAATAGTTTGAGTTAATTAAATAACTTGAATTTTTAATAATTGATAATTTTTAATTTTTAATACTTTTTTATTAATTAATTTTAAAAAGTATTATTATATTATTTTAATAATTTTTTTGAAAGGTAATATTATTATTTTAATATATTATTCCAATTGAACTTTCAATCATTGATTATTTACGATATTAATTGTTTCAAAAAATAAATTATTATTTTAATTTTAAAATAAACAACAAAATGCAAAAAATAATATAAAAACATCTATAAAAATATTGTTTCACTCTCTTACTTATCCCATCAAACAACGTATACGAAAATAGATAAAGACTTAAGTAGACTATTTTTGACAGAAGAGAAAAGACAATGTAAACATACAACACGCAAAAAAAAACCTTTAAGATGAAAGGTAGGTTACCTTTTGAAAACAGCGCTCGTTCTGTTTTTTATTTGGGCGGGGTTCCTATTGTTCCACTAAACTTAATTCTTCAAAGCGTGCTCTTTTAGATCATGCATTGTTATGAGGCACATTCCTTAGGTATCATCTCGTGCAGGTGTTTATCTTGGTCGCGTTTAATTTGTTGTTGCTTTCCATTTAATTACTTGCTTTCTTGCTTTACTCAAGCGTCTCTCGCCGTTTGCCACAGGCGGTAGATCCAGTGCTCAATTCTATTCTCAATTTGTGCTTGCCAATATGTTTTCTAATCTCTTTGAAGCTACTAGAACTTGATACTTTTTCGGCTGTTCGGCTTGTCTGCGCTGTGGTGGTCTAGTGGTCTAAATGAGAAGCCGCAAAGTAAAGGCATAATCTGGTTTTTCTTTATATTTGTCTGCGGCTAGGCGGCTTTCCTCGTTAACATCGGATTTATGAACGTAAAGGTGGACTAAGATAGCAAAAACCCAACAATCAACCTATATTAAATTTACTGCTCTTTTTTACAATTTTTTGGAGCGGGGGCGGCTCATATTTTATATTTATCATTGGTAATAATAATAATAATTTAACTTCTTCAGTCACAAGGTACCTATTTTGTTACAGTTACATTTGCTGTATTTTTTCACAGTTAGGGTAGTGACCAGTCCCATGAGAACATTTTTACAGCGAAGTGCAGAAACGAGACTACTGGCCAGTTCTCCTTGGTAGTACCTCAATTAAAATATTAAGTCAACAAAGGCTCTGTCGTTTATTCCTTTGCCTTCGCTCTAATTATCGGTACAATGCAATGCGTGGAAAGACCTAATCTTACATTGTGCGGAACGCGGTATATTATCTACTTCTCCTCCAGGAGGTCCTGCAAGAATTATGAATTTTTTTTTATTATTTTCCTTTTTTAATTTCTCACGACGTTGGTAATTAGGTTTGCACCTTATTTTTTTATTGTGTTTTTTTTCACGATATCCGTGTATTGATGTGTCAAGAATTTAATACAAAAATACTTCTGACGCCGGGGTAGGCAATTTCATAATTAACAGGATTTTAACATTGGGTCATGGGTTCGGGCAATTTTATAATAATGTCTTTGAAATTTAATGAGGATTCCCAAAAACGCTATCTAATTTCTATGTCTAGGCATAGTAAATCAATTAAAAATGTCTGTGTTTATTCTATGGAATGTTATATATTGCAGTAAATTGGAGAATTAATTTATTGTTATTCCATAGTTTCAATATATTCTTTTTTATTTTAATGCGCATTAAATTATTTCTATAGAGTCAACACGCCTTTTGACATATTGTGTGCTAAGTATATCACAACAGAATCCAATGCACTTCTTTAGTATATGTTCACAAAAAATGTCTCTTGATAATATGTAGAGTTATTTTGTTGAGATTACAAATATTATTGGGGAGAGTATATGTTTTCAATTTAGTGTGTTTGTTAGATTCCTGCACTCGGGGAGACAGAAAATAGGTTTGGTGGAATTTTGGTGGGTGGGGAATTATTAGGGTGGGAGATCAGTGGAAGTACAAAGAAAAGATATCTCTTTGGAATAATTTCCGCTAAAACTATATTTTGTCTCTCCATCTTCCTAACCTAAAATATTCTCCTTTTAGCATGTAGGAACTCACTACAATTCCGGGTGTATAAAAATTAACAGATGGACTAGTAATATGGCAAAAAGGGCTCCCTTTACTAATTTACCGTAGTTAAAAGGAAAAAAAATTGGTTACTGTTTCAAATTTCACCACAAAATAATAAAAAAAAAAAAAAAAAAAAAAAAAAAATCTGATATGTTAGAAATTTAATATGGAGCAGAGGATTAATAACGTATATAGTGTAAGATGAAAACTGAACAACATTATTTGAAAACTTTTATTGCTTTCTAACTTAATCTTCAAAGCGCTGTCTGATTTAGCATCTGAATTGTTTGTTGTGGATACTTGTTTCTCAGGAGCTTAAGGACGTGCTGCGCAATGTTCCTGAGCTAGAAGAATTGGTTGGGGGTAGCAATGCCGAGCAATTTTTATATTTCAGTGAACAAGATAGGGATGCAAAAGTAAAAGCAATTCTTGAATATATCTTCAGTCAGCTTTTGTCATCAAGTAGAGAGAAAATTTTTGAAGTGATCTCTAAAATAAAAAGGCGTTTGCATCTGGAAATGCAGGTAATTATCTATTCTCTCAGGTCTATGATTTTCTTTTTTTGACTTATTATTTTCGGAAATTTGTGCTTTATTATTATTCCTTTTAGTAGAAAACAATATGCTTCATGATGATTCCTTTGGTAAAAAGTTATGTATCTATACCTTGCTAGATATAAACACAATCACTTGTATGTAATCTTGTAAGAATATTGGAAATTTGGGAGGTCTATTAAGTGTTGAGATGGGACAGATTGGAATGTTGGAAATTAGAAGTACTGTAAACTAGCCACCATTCTCTCTGTGTATTCTATACTGATAGTACAATCCGAGAGGTGCAAAAAAGGAAAGAAACTTTGGAAACTTTGGAGAATGGGGACGGAGAAATCAAAGTTGAAGAAAGAAAGAAAAGCAGGTAAACAACTGAAAACTTTTCCTTCGTTTTCAAACAAATAAAATGTCAAGCGAAGCTCTCCTAATCCTTGCATTCCCTATGGTTCAGAAATATTGTGAAAGATATAAAACTTAACCAAGGTGGTGTCGGCATTCTATCTAATTATCGAATAGTTTTCTTTTTTACTGAATATCAGGGCACTTTATTATTGTTCTTGATTGGCTTTGTTCTGTATTATCACTTGGTTTAAAGGAATTCAGCAATATTGGCTCCTATTATTATTGTTCCAAAACTTTTATACATACCAAACTTTGAGACGATACTTAAGAAAAATTCAGCTTTGTTTAACAGCATGATGATGGTAATGGTCCATGGGTTATATAAAACAAGCTTTTAGCATGAAGGCCATCTTGAAGACTTGATCTAGCTTTGATTGGTTTCAAGCAAAACAAGAAGAACGATAATTGCAATTCTTTTTGTGTCAAGCTTGTCCTTATAATGAGAAGTAGAATTGGTAGGTGTGGGCTGTAGTAAGAAGTCAAATAAGCTTCATAATAGTTGTGTAAATTGAGCACTTAAGAGGTGATATATGCATGCCTATTTACTTCTGTAGTGTCCATTCTATTTTCTTTTTGCCTCTTTAAATTTGACTTTACTACCCATACATTTATTTATTTGTCTTTTGATGGGGAAACTCTTATCTGCCGGGCTTTTTGAAGAGCTTTTAATATGAATATGAATCTCAATATCTGATTAGGGATACAATTTATTTCTGCAGAATTCATTATAAGGAAAAGTGTAGAGCTCTTGGTTCCATTGAGAAAAGAGAAAATACAGATTGCAGTTATAGGTAGCACCAAAATTAGGAGAACTAAGGAAGAAAACATCAATACCTGCTTCGCCATCTTATGGGGTTCTCGTGACACTGTTCTGAATAAAAGTTAAAATATTGCTGTGATGAAGCGTTTTCTTGAATGTGGTGAATTGACATCTAGAAGTCATTTTAATAGCTTACAAGTTTTTCACTCTTGTTTGTTAATTTATTGTTTTTCATGTTGCGTTTGACTGCTTGATTTTTGTTTCCTTCAATCACTGTGATTCTCCTTCACTTGATCAGGAAAGGGAATTGACGGATAAAGAACAATTAGTGCTGAGACTAGAGAGTCAATACCCTGCTGATACAGGTGTAATAGCTGCATTTCTATTGAACTATGTAAAGCTGAACCGTGGTGAAGCATTGTATCTAGGGGCAAATGAACCCCATGCATATATTGCTGGTGAATGCATTGAATGCATGGCAAACTCAGACAATGTTGTTCGTGTAGGCCTTACCTCTAAACGCCGGGATATTCAAACTCTTCTTGCTATGCTAGAATATAGACAGGTAATAATCTCTTGTCAAAATCACAACATTTTGTTCTGAAGTTACCAGTGTAGAGTGATTCCTCTTCTTTAATTGGATGGATTGCTCAATTGTACCTTCTGCAATGCATAAAATTAGATGATAATGCTTGACTTGATCATTTAAAAGTCCTTTTCTAATCCAGCTAATGGGACATGGAAACTAGCCACTTCGTTTCCTTTTTTACAAAGCAGAAAGAAGATACCTGAAATTATGTAAAAGCGGAGAATACTGTCAGGCAGCAAAAGTTGTTGCTGTCAAAGGGAAACATTTTTAATATTTTATGATATATCTGTTTAAAGATTTTTTTTTTCTTTTTCTAGTTGGTGATTGCTGTTCGAACTCTTTAACTATTTAGCAGTTTTGACAAGTTTCTAACTTTGCAATCTTGAAAAGTTTTCTCACTGAGAGAAACATTGTCATGCATAAGACTGAGACCACACTAGAATGATTAATAAAGAGTTGCTCACTTTGATCAATTTTATTGTGCCAGGAAGTTTTGGATGCATTTAAGATTGTATCGATGTCATTGGCGACTTTGATCTTTCTCTTGTTTGTGGATATATCACTGGTTATTCATCTCTTATAAGCTTCTTCCTTAAAATATGACATCGGCTATAGACTTCTTCCTCAACATATGACATCGGTTATGTTCTGAAAAACATTGTAGTCTTCATTTGTTTAGTTCATTCAAAATGCAACCTGGTTTATGCTTTTTATTGCAGGGTTTTCCGGAGATATTGCAGGGTGTTTCCTTGAATCCATATACAACAAGGTACCTCCCACCTCTTGATGAATTTGAAGTTGATCTCTCTGTTATTCCTCGGGCTGCATCAGTAGTTTTCCCCTCAGTCCCGGGACCATCTGTTCTTTTGTTCATTATGGGGAGAGGGACAATTGCTGCAGGATTTTCTAAGGATGGTAAGGCTGGAGAGGGAGAGGTTCTCTTTGTACCTGCTTGTACTGAGATCAGGATAACAGCTGAATCAGCAGAGTTGCATTTGTACAGAGCTGGAGTGAACAGTAGATTCTTTGAGGATTTGTGATTAATGTAACCATAATTATAGGGGAAAAAAAAAAAAATAGCACCGTGTCCTATGTTTTATGATCCATTTATTTGATAATTACATAAAACAATAAAAAGAATGGAGTTGCACTGTTCATTGGTGGCAACCAATCTGTAACACACTGTTCTATAAGCTTTCCGCTATTTCACTAGCTCATCATCAGATATTAAATGGATTAACAGTGAGGCACTATTGAATATTAGTAGAAACAACATGCCATTGAGCACTATAAATGAATAGTGTGTTGGCTTTGGTGAAACATTAAAAATAACTTGAAAAGCTATTGTCGAGAGGTCTTATTTCAAGTTGTATAAAATTTTAGTGCTATTCTAAAAAGTTAAATGTTTTTTACCAAAACAGAAAACATTTATTTTGCTAACAAATTTTGAATTTTAAGATTTTTTTTTTCCTATATTCATATTTTATTTTTTATACTTATTTAATATGTTAATGTCAGCAGTGACATTGGTAATATTTTTTATAAGATAATAATTACTGAGATTTTTTTAAATTCGTCATAAATAAAATACATATCCAAAAATTACAAATAAATAGTCTAAATTTTTCTCATAAAGTATATTTTAATTTGGCATGTTCAAATTTGAAAATTAATTACACCATAATTTACAAGTAGCTCTGTACTCACAGAAATTATAATTTCTCAAATACAAAATCCATCAAGCGTAGAAATTACAAACAGAAATGAGGGAGAGGAGGTTGAATATGAGATTAGAATATATATATATGAGACATCAATCTACATAAATATATAATTTCTAATGCTTAAATGCTTAAGTGGCAACATGTTAAAATATGATAATGATGACATGATATTTTATTTTTTCATTATAATTAATATTTTTTATATTTATTTATATTTAAATAAAAATTAAATGTCTTTTATTAAATAATGGAGTTACAATTAAATTTAATAAATTTCATTATAAATTAATATATAATAAATATAAAAGTTTTTATTTTCAATAGTTTTTATTCTATAGAAAAATTAATGGAATATAATAGAGTTCAAGTTAATAAAAAATTAATTAAAATAATATAATTAGATTAACAAAATAGAATTTCTAAAATATTAATTTTCAATTCACTAAAATTTGATTTTCAATTAAGATTAAATATTCTATATTACTTTATTTAATTTGAATATATGAGAATTTCAAGAGAAAAAAACAAATTAATTAACTAAATAGTATCAATTGAATAATAATAATTTGCTTATAATAATTAATTATGCTAATTATACTCAGTTTCAATAATTTGTTAATTTGAATATATGAGAATTTCAAAGAGAAAAAACAAATAATTAACTAAATATATCAATTGAATAATAATAATTTGCTTATAATAATTAATTATGCTAATTAATACTTCAGTTCAATATTTGAGAATTAAAAAAAGCACATAAATAAGTTATATAAATTAAAGCAACACAAATATAAATTAAAATAATTTTTTAAAATTATATTTAATTTAATTAAAAAAATTATACAATTCGTGCATAACGCAGGAACATGTCCAATTATAGATATATAGTTTAGAACCTAGTTTAGACAATTAGACAACATTTTCTTAAATTCTATATTTTTGCTAATTATTATGTAGTCTAGTTTCCAATGTTTTTAAAAATAGACTGGACCGGTAACTAGGACCGATTAAACTGCGAACCGATTCGGTCTGGTTAAATTTAAAACCAGAGGAGCAAAAACACTTGCCCTCTGCTCGGCCGCCCTCTCGTTTGCCCTCATTCCAGCATCAAAAGCTTCGAACTTGCGCTCTTCTCTTCTGCTCTCTTTGTTACCTGTTCAGTTTCATTTGTACAGCCCCACTTGCACTCTCATTCGTACCGTTATCAATCTCTTCTTCGCACGGTTTCTGTTAAAGTCGAGCTCAATCTCTCCTTTGCATCACTAATCGATCTAATAGTCATCAAATCCCACAAATTTCAGGTGCTCTCTCTCTCCCCCACCGTTTTTGCCTTTTGTTTTAGTTGAAATTGTTTTTCATTTTTTTTGTCTATGTTGAATGGTTTCTGCTAAAATTTACGGTTTCACGCTCTTGAATTCCTATTCCTGCTAAATAATTGTTTGGTTGGTGGGAAAATAATGAGTTAACTGAAAATGTAGACTATTTTTTCTGAAAATGGAATCTGGACTGCATATTTGTGTTTAAACAGTAGCCAATAAACCGATATTTGATCCAATTTCCAAAGAGCTTCAATTTCAAAACTAATAGTTTCCACGTTAATGTTTTAAATCATCCCCGAGCTTCGGTTTTGCAAAATATTGCACAAGTATTTGCTGTTTTCACTTAGCTAAACATCAATTATTTTTTCAGGGAACAATTGGAGAGCTTTATAGAGGAGCTCGTGAGATTTTTTATCTCAACCCTGTGCTAAAGGCTTGAAAAAATAGAACTATGCAGAACATTCACCGGCTTATATCACGTTTCTCATCAGCAGCAGTGAGCACAGGCACAGGTACTGCGAGATTTGTCAAAGAAAAGACAACCTGCAGTTTGGGAAATGATATGAGGGTATCAATCAATGGGATAGGAGCATGTCAAGTTATTTGTAATCATCTGTTTTCAGCTAAATCAGGCGGTGGTGTTGATGGAAATGAAGGGAAAGATTGGGAGAGTGCTTTTGGTGGGACCGGTAATGACGATTTAGGTTGGGATTCTGTTTCATCTTGGTCGACTGGATTGACTAAGGACCATTTTGATGGAGAATTCGTGAGTCAGAAAACAGATTCTAGCTCTACTATTGGTGGGTTAAATGCTTCTGAGACTGCTTTGGTTTCTAGTTTACAAGAGATTGATGATAAGATAAGAGAATTGGAGGCAGAGAACAAAAGGAGCAAGGCTTTTGTGGACGGATGGGGCAGGAGGATGCGTGAGATGAGTGTATTGTTGAAGCAAGTAAAGGAGCCTGGTGCAAGGGGATCTTACTTGAAGGATTCAGAGAAGGCGGAGATGTACCGCTTGCATAAGCAGGACCCTGAAGTGCACACAGTTGAGAGGCTTGCGAAAGATTTTCGGATAATGAGGCAGCGGGTGCACGCCATTCTTTGGTTGAAGGAACTTGAGGAGGAAGAGGAGAAAAAACTCGGTCATCCTTTAGATGACTCCGTAGAGCTCTTGCTTGATACTTGCCCAGAGTAAGATATGTTTTTGGTTAGTTTGAATATTTATAGCTCAAGTAAAATGGTTGCAATGCGCCATTTTTTGTGTGATTAAATCAGATTTTGCATATGCATTGCACACTCATTTAAAATGGACTGCATAAAAAACTTTTAACTGATCTTATTTGCAGTTTATCTTGAACTTGGTTGGAATTTATGTGTGATTTGGAAGTAAAATGCTGAGCACATGTGCATTTAATAATCACAAAATATGTGTATTGTTTGATAATTTTCTTTCACTAAAAATTTGTTTCTTATTTAATTTTGTTATTATGGTTGTCCGTTGACATCCCAAGATAAGTCTGCAGTTTTCAGCCTATAAAGTTGCAGGTCTTCACTTATCTGCAATCCTAAATGTCTTGTGATGCATAAGAAAGGAGCTGTTTCCTTCCTATCGATAACTTTTGCCCCTTAGCTAGCTGAGGATTTTTTTTAACATTAATTGTGCTACGATTTATGTTGACATGCCTCCCTAGATACTAGATAGGTGCATAGACAGCCTATTCTAGGTGTAGGCGAAGAAGTCCAAGAAATGCTGAGCATGCAAATGAAGACATCTTAATATGCACAGAACTGACAGAGGAATATGATTCTCTTCCTATTTGTCAAATGAATTTTAGATATAAGGTTTACCATGTTTTTGGTTTATCCTCTTAGGATTTTTTTAAATGACTTGAAGTATGTGCTTCAAGAAGAATTGATAATTTTATGAACGAAGCTTTGGAAAATGCTGATGCTTACTGTCATTGGTAATAGTAATTGGTTATGATGGTGGTATATCATTTGTTCAGGATGGTGGTAGTTGATGAACATTTAGTTGTAGTCTTGTTCTTTATATTATGCATGTACATGGATTTCTGCTTGTTCATAAAATAAACTCAGAAATATATATGAAGGTAGAGCAGTGTAATGGATGTAGATTTATCAAAGGGCATAGTCATTAGATATCAAATCCTATGGCTTCTCGAACTTATATTTTCCAGAATAATTGACTTCTACCTCTCATAATATTCAGTATTTTTCCTTTCCCAGATTTTTTAATTCTCATGATCGAGAATTTCATGTAGCATCTCTTCCATATAAGCCTGATTTCAAGGTTATGCCAGAGGGTTGGGATGGTACCATCAAAGACCTGGATGAAGTCCACTATGAGATATCCATGAAAGAGGATGAAATGCTGTATCAAGAATTTGTCCAAAAGATGAACTTCAACAAAATGAAAGTAAGTCCCAGCTCCCAAGTGTTCCTGGCATTTAACCAGAAAATAAACATGCGTGTTTTGCAATAATCAAGTTTTTAATATCCATTGTTAATATTGTTGCATTAATACCTCCTATTGCCCGTTCATTTTTCTAACCACACATGCATATACTTAACTCCAGTGCTATGCTTTGCTAAAGCTTATGTTCCCAAAAGACAATGCAAGACGACTAAATTTGGATGTTTGGAGCTAAAATGGCAAGAAATTCTAAACAGAAAATGGCTATAAATGCCAGGAGTGTAGTGTTGGTGGAATTGACTTGCTAGTTCCTGAAAATCAATTTCTTTTTTTGGTAGAAGCCAATTTATATTTTCAATTTCTTTCAATTTTATCTTTTGTTTTCCATTTATACAGATGGCAGGACAGGTGAAATGCCACAAGTATAGTAGACGACGCCCATCTGAAGGTTGGAACTTCACAGTGGAGAAAATGGGACCACGAGGGAAGCGCGGGGGTGGTGGTGGTTGGAAGTTTGTAAGTTTACCCAATGGGTCCACCCGACCTCTAAATGAGATGGAGAAGATGTATGTGAGGCGAGAGACTCCTCACCGCAGACGCAAGATTCTTCCTTGATGATCAAGTTTGCACTACTAGACGTCAACTGCTTTTCTCAGTCACCAAAAAGCAAAAAGATAAAAAAATAAAACGAAGATATCAGAATTTCTAATTTTGCTGTAGTTTTCTTGCATGATATCTCACAATCTTCATTACCATTTTTCAACTTTATTTGCAACACAATCCATATCTGTTGTTGCCAGGACAATTAGGTAGGTTCTTTTGGACGCAGTTGAGGCTGTAATTAGTCCGGTTTAAGATGTTATAGATAGTATTGGAGAACTGTTCTGGGCACCGATGAAGGTTATCAAGGAGTTTTCATAGTTTAGGCTGGGCGCCTTTTATTTTCAAGTGAGCAAAGCTGCCTTATTTGTTTGTTAGTCATTTCTAGCTAGCCTGAATATTTACTTGAGTTTTGGCTGTGCGTAACCCTTCTCGTCAGTGCATTATCCTATTTTGTACATTGAGATGGTACATTGATGCCTTTTCGTGTTTGGTAATGTAAACGAACTACGGTGGACTAATATCATTTGGGGAGTTTAACATGCATGTTTTTGTACTGTTACGATGTGAGATATTACCATTTTTTAAAAATTAGCTTTATAAGACAACAATTTTTATTCTTGTTTTATCTGTTAAATTGGCCTTTTATACAGGATGAAGTCACAAACCAACTTGTTCTTCTGCCAAGGCTATGCTTAAAAAAATAGTCGAGGACCTTAGCGTTGCACAAATTGAAGTTTGATTAATTTTTATCTTATTACAAATTAAAAGGTGTGAGCCATATAGAGTGACAGTAAGGAAAATAGAAAAACAAAAGAAATATAGGATAACCAAAAGGAAAACACAGTGGCAACAAAAGTTTTCATTTGAAATTGCAATAATTATGGTAATTAGTTTTTATAAAATAAAATTACTATTATTTCCATATTTGTTAGACAAAATAGTGAAGAAATAATTTCTCTTTGTAGAGAAATAGTGAAAGGTAAAATAATAATAATAATAATAATAATAACTATTTTACCTTAAAACTACCTAGTTTTAACGTAGCAAGAGTGAACCCACAAATCTATGTCGATTTGCATTTTAATGATAAAAAGAAAAAAAATTCCTCTCCACATCTTTGCAACTTCCTGCGCCGCTGCTATTCTCTCCTTCTACGGTTCTACCCATTCAGAGTCGGAACTATACGCCTTCCCGTCGCTACCGTCACCCGCGGCCGTCGCCTCCGTCAACCGCGGCTGTCGCCTCCGCAGCAGTCTTGCTCTTCAACGGTAGTACCAGTGACAGTGACAGGTTCCTCCATTTCCATTCTCCAATTGTTTTATTTTCTTATTTGCCTTCGTTTCTTTTCATTTTCCTCTCTCTCTCTCTCTCTCTCCCTCTATATATATATATATATTATTTTCTATTTGCCTTCGTTTCTTTTTCATTTTTCTCTCTCTCTCTCTCTCTCTCCCTCTATATATATATATATATTATATATATATATTATTATATATAATATTATATATTATATAATATATATATTTATAATATATATTATTTGTTGGGAATTAATTTAATATATTGTTGAATTAATTTGTGGGTTTAGCATAGAGATTCAAGATAGATGTTTATTGCCTTATTTTCATTTGTGGGTTTTGTGCATGTTTTTATTTGTTATTTTCCATCTAAAATAGGTTTTTTTTAGGTGAAATTATTATGTTTGTATCCTAGATGAAAGAGGAGCTGTATTTGTTGAATTTATCTTCATCTTTCTTTCCCCGCAGATTGTTAA
The DNA here is from genome assembly GCF_014843425.1 of Jatropha curcas. The sequence goes on from NW_023590999.1 coordinate 750,607, forward strand.
AATCTTGGAATGTGAAATGTGCCGAGTCCAAGAACGTGATTAGACATTTTCAGGTTCAAGGCTCTCGTTAAGTTGAATGAAGCTAATTAATTTCTTGAAAATGTATATATTAAAAGAGAAAAAGAGAAGGAAATTGGTTATTTTCTGTGAGAAACAAGTCAATTTGGAACTCATATAATAAATGCAATACCAACAGATAGAGAAATTTTACTTGTACTTGTTAATTAAATCATTATACATGTAGTTGCTATTAAGTTAGAAACCAGGTTAGTTAGATGACTAAATTTGGACCAGAAATTTTACTTGTACTTGTTAATTAAATCATTATACATGTAGTTGCTATTAAGTTAGAAACCAGGTTAGTTAGATGACTAAATTTGGACCAGAAATTTTACTTGTACTTGTTAATTAAATAATTAATTTAACCACATGTAGTTGCTGTTAAGTTAGAAACCAGGCTGGTTAGAAGCTAAATTTGGCAGTCATGGAACTACCTTTTGATATCTAATGTATTATTAAATTGTCATTCTTTTTCTCATTTCATTATTGAACAATAAATGTAATACCAAATGTTTTTTTTAATAAGATAGAAGACATAAATATAGTCTTTCTTCTGTCAGATGCTAATTCCAATTAAAATTCTCTATTTGTATAAAATAATTCCACTCTTTGGTCATTAACTCTTCTCTAACACATAATTTAATTCATTGCATCCCTAGTTTAATGAATTGAACTGACTTTACTTATTATACTAAGTAATATTATGTTTATGTAAAATTCCTTGTGTTTTTGTTGTAGTATTGTTTTATTCCAATGCACTTTTTAATTTTATAAATTTTTTATTGAGATATTAATTTTTTTGTTTTATATGGATTTAATTCTCATTGTACATGTTTTGTTCTAGATTTGTATTATTATGTTTTAATTATTTTTAATTTGGTATTGTTATTATTATTATTGAATTTTAATAGATTTTTGATTGTCAAATTCTTTAATTGAGATATTGGTTTGATGTATTTATTATTTATTTAGGTTGAATTTTAAATTTTTTGTTCTATTTTAATGTTATTAGTATTGTTGTTTTATTATTGGTTGAATTGTTTTATTATTTTCAGGTGAATTTTAATACATTTTTTTATATATTTTCTATTGTATTTCCGGGTTCGGATTCGAGTTTCAAATAAATTGAATGAATTTATGATTAAATAGGTATTTAAACAGGTTCGGGTTGTATGCGGATAATTCTAAACAGATTCGGCACGGTCTTGGGTATTATTGGTTTATTCCTCAAGGAATTTGGGACGGGTCCGAGTACTTAAATTGATTATTGGGTTAGGGTTCAGGTAGTTGATTTCTAGCGGGTACTCGCCCTGCTGCCATCCCTCTCTAGTTCCATAATTTTGAAGTTTTTTTCTATAAAATAATGAAAATATTTTTTGATTTGACCCCTTAATTTTTGAAAGTTTTTTAGCTCTCCATGACTTTAGAATTTGGCTTTATTAGACTCTAGCACTACTAGCTAGCATAAACGGCTAAACCAAATTAGTCCAAAAAAAACTAAGAAGTTCTTTGCTATTTGTTACATTTGTATCTAGGGTTTTTTTTGGAAGTCAAATTTACATCCAGTTTAGAATCATGCTAGTATTTTTTTTTTTTTTTTTTTTTGTGTGTGTTGTGGTCAATATGTGGAAATTCTAGGACTGGGTAAATTTATTTTTTTTTTTTTTTTGTGTGTGTGTGGTCAATATGTGGAAATCTAGACTTGGGTAATTTTTACAGACAAAAAGAGGAAAAGAATCAAGTTGTCCTTTTTAAAAAATAATATTTGGAATTGTTAGTAACTCAGTTTCTGTAGTCTTTGTTGTATTTCAAAAGAAAAGGAAAAGCAAGTAGTTTATTGGTGTTGATGTAAATTAATCTTCAGCCACCTTGTTATTTTGGTTTATTTGTAACTGCATATCTTCTTTCGGCCGTGCTTGATTGGTTGCCTCCAAGCTTGTGTTGCTTGTGATTTAAAATTTATCTGGTTTATTTGGTAAAAAGGAAAAAGAAATGCCAAGATAAATAAATAAACAAATAAGAAGACAACTTGAGCAGAAGGATGCGTTGCACTCAATTTTATTTAGTTGTTAGAATAATGCTTAAGCATCTTTCCTAGAATAAATTTGCATAGGAGCTAGAACTCATGGTCTGCTGCTTCTTGATTTATTCTCTTTCCTTGGTTGTCATTGTTTTTGTCATCTTTATTTGGTCTGTATGTGCTGAAGGTGATGATCCTGAATTGGTTTAGTTTGTTTATTTGTTTTGAAAATGTGCATTTCAATATTCATTTGACAAAGAAAGCGAATGGGTTGTCTTCTTCTTCAGGTAATGAAGCAGTATAAAAGGTGCAACAATTATCATGAATTCATTGAGAGTTTTTTGCCTTAAGCATCATTCATTCTCCTCTTCTTCCTCAACTCCACCATATTCATTTCCATGCATCTCTCCTCTTCAATTATCGAAGGCAACTCCTTCCGTGCCAAATATCCCAACCAAAACCTCTAACAACCATGTAGAATCCCAGAGGAAGCGAAAGTTCATCTCTCATGGGTCTGCCATAAATTTAATCAAACATGAGCAAGATCCACAACATGCACTAGAAATATTCAACATGGTAGCCGAGCAAAAAGGTTTTAATCACAATCATGCTACCTATTCAACCATAATCCATAAGCTTGCTCAAGCTAAGAAATTTCAGGTTGTTGATGCACTTCTTCATCAGATGACTTATGAAACTTGCAAATTTCATGAAAACATATTCCTTAATCTCATGAAGCATTTCTCTATGTCCTCTCTATACGAAAGAGTGCTTGAAATGTTTTACGCAATTCAGCCTATTGTCCGTGAGAAGCCTACTCTCAAAGCCATCAGCACATGTCTCAATCTATTGATTGAATCAAAGCAGATTGACTTGGCACAGAAATTATTATTGCATGTTAAGAGGAGTCTCAAATTAAGGCCAAATACTTGTATTTTCAACATATTGGTTAAGCATCATTGCAAAAGTGGAGCTCTTGAATCTGCCTTTGAAGTTGTGAAGGAGATGAAGAAATCTAAAATATCTTATCCTAATTTGATTACTTACTCAACTCTGATGGATGGGTTATGTGAAAGTGGAAGACTTAAAGAAGCAATTGAATTGTTCGAGGAGATGGTGTCAAGGGATCAGATATTGCCTGATGCTCTTACGTATAATATTTTGATTAATGGCTTTTGCCGTGGAGGGAAATTTGATAGGGCCAGGAAGATAATGGAGTTTATGAGAAATAATGGATGCAACCCGAATTTATTTAATTATTCAGCCCTGATGAATGGGTTCTGCAAGGAGGGCAAGTTGGAGGAGGCCAAACAGGTTTTTGATGAGTTGAAGAGCTCTGGTTTAAAACCTGATACAATTAGCTATACAACATTGATAAATTGCTTCTGTGGGGCCGGCAGAGTAGACGAAGCCATGGAATTGCTTAAAGAGATGTCAGAAATGAAGTGCAAAGCTGATGTTGTAACTTTTAATATCCTACTTAAAGGTTTGTGCAGAATAAGCAGATTTGATGAGGCACTGGGGATGCTCGAAAGACTAGCTTATGAGGGTGTTTATTTGAATAAAGGAAGTTACCGGATTGTTCTGAATTTCTTCTGTCAAAAGGGTGAGCTTGAGAAGGCTTGTGAACTGTTGGGTTTGATGCTTAGTAGAGGCTTTGTTCCCCACCATGCAACTTCAAATGAGCTGTTGGCTCGCCTTTGTAACACTGGAATGGTGGATGATGCCGTTACAGCATTGTTTCGATTAGCAGAAATGGGGTTTAAACCAGAACCTGATTCTTGGGCTCTTTTACTTGACTATGTATACAGAGAAAGAAGGTTGTTGTTTGCATTTGAATTACTTGATGAGTTAGTTGCAAAAGAACCTAGAAATTCTCCACCATTTTGATCTCAATTAATGAATTATTAACTTTAATAATTTGATATGGAGTTCTTCATCAATTCACTAGATATTTACCTTCTACTTGATTTCTTGTGCTTTCATGGAATCTTTGGAACCTTCAAATCTTTAGAGGTTAGCTTCTTATTTTAGCTCTCTATTTTTATCTGTGCATCTACTTTTTTCCATCTTCCAGTTTCTTTCAAATCAACTACATAATTTAGATCTATATATATTTTCTAATTTAGGCACTTGTGTTAATTTCAAGTTAGAAAAAATAGAAATATGCAGAACATTCACTGGCTTATATCACGTTTCTCATCAGCAGCAGTAAGCACAGGTACAGGTACTGCAAGATTTATCAAAGAAAAGACAACCTCCGGTTTGGGAAATGATACGAGGGTATCAATCAATGGGATAGGAGCATGTCAAGTTATTTGTAATCATCCGTTTTCAGCTAAATCAGGCGGTGATTTTGATGGAAATGAAGGGAATGATGATTGGGAGGGTGCTTTTGGTGGAACTGGTGATGATGATTTAGGTTGGGATTCTGTTTCATCTTGGTCGGCTGGATTGACTAAGGACTATTTTGATGGAGAATTTGAGTCAGAAAATAGATTCTAGCTCTACTGTTACTGGGCTAAATGCTTCTGAGACTGCTTTGGTGGTGTCTAGTTTACAAGAGATTGATGAAAAGATAAGAGAATTGGAGGCAAAGAACTGAAAGAGCAAGGCTTTTGTGGAAGGATGGGGTAAGAGGACGCTTGAGATGAGTGTATTGTTGAAGCAAGTAAAGATGGAGAAATTTGAGTAGGAAAATAGATTCTAAGCTCTACTGCTATAACTGGGCTAAATTGCTTTCTCTTAGGTTGGGATTCTGTTTCATCTTGGTCGGCTGGATTGACTAAGGACTATTTTGATGGAGAATTTGAGTCAGAAAATAGATTCTAGCTCTACTGTTACTGGGCTAAATGCTTCTGAGACTGCTTTGGTGGTGTCTAGTTTACAAGAGATTGATGAAAAGATAAGAGAATTGGAGGCAAAGAACTGAAAGAGCAAGGCTTTTGTGGAAGGATGGGGTAAGAGGACGCTTGAGATGAGTGTATTGTTGAAGCAAGTAAAGGAGCCTGGTGCAAGGGAATCTTACTTGAAGGATTTAGAGAAGGCGAAGATGTACCGCTTACATAAGCAGAACCCTGAAGTATACACAGTTAAGAGGCTGTGAGGCTTGCAAAAGATTTAGTTCTCATTGTACGTATTTTGTTTTGGTTTAGTGTTATTATGTTTTAATTGATTTTTAATTTGGTATTATTATTATTATTATTATAATATTCATCAATTCACTAGATGGTGGTAAAGGTCCTGTCATCCGCCTATTAATATTGACTCTGCTATCGAGGAGCTTGGCCCACTTTAAGTGGGCTTCCTCAAGTTGGATTTTTGCTATCATGGGAGAAGGATCACAATGGCATGATCTTGCAGGAAGAAGCAGAGTCGCCCATCAGCGATCGAGGGTTGGTGTGCCCTATGGTGTGTCTTAAATCAGAACATTACACCTGACCAGTTCGCCAAGGAGACAGAAATCTCTTTCTTTTTGTTAAAAAAAAAAAAAAACCTTGAAATTCGGTGAGGAAGGAAGGAAGAGGGCTCTGTGGCGCCATTAGAGCTATTCTTGAAAATTGGTCTCGATGAGAGAACAGCCAAAAACGCAATCGCCAATAACAAGTTGACCCATAGTCTGACAACTGTTATTCACAAGGTATAATGATCAGATTTTGCGTGTTTGCAATATATTGTACAATTTTTGATTTTATTATATTTATACAATGGAATGATGGATTTCGGTTTTGTTGCTGAAAAAATTGAGGGATAAAACAATGGAAACTGTAAATAGTCTTAACAAGATTTCGATTTTTGTGTTTTGGTTCAGTTTAATGAAGTAGTGGAAAATCTAATTTCATGCGTATATATTTTGGAGCATGATTTTTCTTTATTTCTAAATTCTTTTTTCCCTTGTCACTTGTCTTCAGGCTGGTATTACTGAGGGATGCAGTAGAACTGTCGGAAACCTCATCTACACTGTAAGAAAATTCATATTACATTCAGTTCTTTCTGCAATTATCTTGCTTCAAAGTAATCTAGGGAGTATATTGGGAATTGTATTTTCCCTAGATAAGATAGTTTTGTTTCCTTGTATTTAAATTTGGTGAACTTTATGACTTGTAATAACTGTTAAATTTGATTGCACGAATTTCTTTTTCTACATATTTGCCTTTGCATTTTCTTTTTCATGTTGTGGTTGGGCATCTCACCAATCTGGAAGCCCTGTGGTTGCTATGTTTTTGACAGGTTGCGACAATGTACCCAGCAAATGCGTTGGTACATCGGCCTACTTTGCTGGGACATATTGTCTCCTCAAAGGTTTCAATTTTGTTCTTATTCTAATATTTGCATTTGATTTTTGGAATATAAATTAGAATATTTAGTCTTGAAGTAATTTTTTGGTGGATTCTTACAATGTTTAGATTTTTGCAGATCAAAACCCCAGCCCAGCTAGAAGCTGCATTTTCATTTTTATCTCGTACTGCTTCTGAGAGTTTCAAGTTGAATGAATTTGAAGAAGCATGCGGTGTTGGTAGGTTATCTTCTTGATTGAAAGTCCTTGGTTATGGTAGTTGCTCCAGGATTATGCTATATCTATGTATGCATGTGCTCTTCTGCCAATTTTTCTAGTTTTCTCAACATCACCTCATATTTATTTCATCATCATTTTAAATAATTTACTTTCTGTTCATGGTACTATTTATATTTCTCTGGTTGATTACATTCCATAATGGCATTAGATGTTGATAACTTTATGCTTCTGAGTAGGTGTTTGTAGATATTGGACTTACTGTTAATGAAGTGTTTGAACAGAATTTCAACTGCATCATTTTAAATAATTTTACTTTCTGTTCATGGTACTATTTATATTTCTGCTGGTGATTACATTCCATAATGGCATTAGATGTTGAATAACTTTAATGCTTCTGAAGTTAGGTGTTTGTAGATATTGGACTTACTGTTACATTGGAAGTGCTTGAAACAGAAGTACAGGAATCCATTTATGAAGGCTACCTATTATGCGAACAAAATGGTTCTTGTCATTAAATTCTAAATTCAATTTCTCCCACTTTACCCCAGCTTTGTTTATATCGCTTTACTGCATCGATATTTGGGCCAGTGGTTCGTGATTTTCTAGGAGTTATTGTGACTTCTCCATCTTTCCAATGTATGTTTTTTATTATCGAACAAATGGTTTGTATTCAATTCTAAAATTTCATTCTTCACTTCCCATCTTTTTTATATCTTTACCATGAATTGGGCCAGTGTTCGTGATTTTCTAGGGTTTTGTGACTTCTCCATCTTTCCAATGTATGTTTTTACCCATGTGCTAATTATTTTACTTTTATGTGTTTGTTATTGCATTTTTGTGCGTTGGTGCATGTATGATTACGTTGCTTTTATATTTGAGTTGTTCCATCTATGTACACTATTGAATTCTTAATTCCGTTGTTCTGCTCATGTTGGTAAATAGTGTTTAATTTGGCTTTCTATTATTTTGATTCTAGTGGGTGATCTATTTGGGCATGTTCGGACGAGGCTTCCATGGGCTGATCCAAAGATTGTCAAGGTGAATGTTAATTATGTTCTTAAAATCAACTTATAAACAGTATTGAATTTGTTTAATATGTTTCTTTTGTTGACATTTCTCCACTTTCCATGTTTTTTTTTTGGCTTGTTAGCAACTCTTGGATGCAAAATTATTTGAATTACTTGGCGAAAGGACTGCAGCTGATAATGAAAAGCCTGCAAAGCAGAAAAAGGAAAAGCCCGCTAAAATTGAGGTAAGCTCACTTTCATGTAGCCACCTATGCTTTTGATAAAAAGTTTTTAATTCATTTCTCATTGAGTTTTGTCTGTGCTAAAACTATGCAGGAGAAAAAAGTTGCTGATGTTTCTCCAGTGGAGCCATCTGAGGAAGATCTCAATCCATTCGTTATATTTCCCAACCCTGAAGAAAATTTCAAGGTGTTTAATTACTTCAATATGTTAACATGGTTATGCAAGTTTGATGTTAATTAATACAAGGGTTCGATTTGAGCTCAGTTAGTTCACGGCCAATAATTGCTTTGTGATTCTCCATGCATCAAGGTGAAAATATTGTTTTAGATTTTAGTTTGCGAATTAATAATGAGAAGTGTACATTGATCTTAAATGCTTCCTTGCTGCAAATTATAACAAATCTTAACTGCCTTCCTGTTTCGCACATGCAGTTAAAGAGTTTACGTTATGTAATAGCATGTATTACAAACTCTCTTCTGGATTACCAGGTGCATACTGAAATATTCTTCAGTGATAGCTCTGTTTTGAGATGCTGCAACACAAACGAAATGCTTGAGAAGCACCTGAAACTAACTGGGGGAAAAGTTTTTACTCTCTTTCCTCCGGAGCCAAATGGATATCTTCATATCGGACATGCAAAGGTATTATTTGTTATTAATGTTGTTGATGTTTGAGATAATTCAAGAAAGGCGAATAAAATTAAGCTCTGAGATTTATCATTTACCTTATGCATGGTAATTCTTTGAAACAGGCAATGTTTTTTAGCTTTGGTCTGGCAAAGGAGCGAGGTGGATGCACCTACCTAAGGTGAATTGCTTTTCTTTTCTTTCTTTTTTTTTTTTTTTTTTTTTTTTTTTTTTTGGATGCACCTACCTACGGTGAATTGCTTGTCTTTCTTTTTTTTTTTTTATCAGAAGGTGCTACATCAGTATTTGATGTTTTCTTTTTGGTATTATGAGAGTTTATAAATCAGGTCTTGTTATATTGCATGTTTTGTCTAGCTCAATTATTTGCAAGAAAACAGTATATCAACATTTTACAGGTTATTTCTTTTAGCAAGAATTATTTTCTTAAACTTCCTATTCTATTCCTTAAGTTCTTGGCCCTGATTCATATCTTATATTTTTTGTTACTTAAACATTTATCTAGAGAGAGACAGTAATGTAGTGTATTTGTTTTTAGCTTCAACTACTGTCATGCAAGGCACTTAAGCAAACTATAGATTTCTAGTGTTATTCAGCAACTATCTATATGTATATGTCAATGAGTGTCTCCATTATCTAGAGGGGATTTGTCAAAAGGGGCAGGGAGGGGTAAGGGGAGGGGGAGTGAGGGAATTGGTTGATCATTCTGCACTATCAGTGAGAGACTGCTTGGGTCAATTATTGGCGAAACATGTTACTTTAGGCTCCTGTCAAATATACATCCTGGTGATGTGCTCTGTTTGAAGGATTAACTGTATCGATCAATTATATCTAATGTTTGGCTTTCTTTGTTTGCTTTTAGGTTTGATGATACAAACCCTGAGGCTGAAAAGAAGGAATATATTGATCACATTGAAGAGATTGTCCAGTGGATGGGTTGGAAACCTTTCAAGGTATTCTCAACTCTATTTGACTGGCTTGTGTATTGTGGGATTTCCCTTTTTGACATTGACATTCTTCTTTCCTTTTGCAGATCACTTACACTAGCGATTATTTCCAAGATCTATATGATTTAGCTGTTGAGCTGATACGAAGGGGTCATGCTTATGTTGATCATCAGGTAACTTTCAAATGGACTTCTTCTGTTAAGTTAATAGATACTGTAATATCAAGTGTTTTATGACATCCATTAGTGCCACTCCCAATACCATAAAAAACAAAAAAAGAAAAAAAAAATCCAAGAAAGGCCTCAGATAAAAGATCTGTAATTCTATTCAAACTATCCAATTGCCCCATACATGTAATTATTACATTCTATACTAGTTTACTTTATTTTCTTGATATTATTTTTATGGAAAGAGATGAATCTTGGGAGAAGCACACTCTACGTCATGATATGGGAGAGGCCAAACCCATGTAAACCCTACAATAAAATTCAATACTCCACTGTGGGATTCATGTCAAGTCCCATACCTTGTTATACCACTAGGACTACAACATCTCAATATGCTCTGCAGTCTCGGCGCCCGCGATGGGTTAACTTATGCTAGGATGGCTGTGTGCTTGGTTTTTCTATCCCTGGGGTGAACACTGCAATGTTAGTGTTGCCACTTAGCCACAGGCAATACTGCAATGTTGGTGTCACCACCTGCATTGCTCGGTTGCAATTGTGATAAATGGCGGTTGGCTTTGATACCAATTGATATAAACCTTGGGAGAAACATATCTAAAAGCTAACACATGAGGCTGAAGAGCCCAAAGCTTATGTAAACCCCACATTAGAGTCCCACACTTTCAATGTGAGATCCAAGTCAAATCTTGTACTTTGTCTTGCAGTTAGGATCATGGCATGATGTTATTTTGTTGGCAAGTATTTCTATCAATGAATGCAATATGCAGTCATATTGTTTTTATTTTTGAGTCAATTGACACCAGAAGGGTTAATTAAAGTACATGCCTCTTTTAGACCCCTGATGAGATTAAAGAGTATAGAGAAAAGAAGATGAACAGTCCTTTGAGGGATAGGCCGATTGCAGAGTCTTTGAAACTTTTTGATGAGATGAGACGAGGCATGATTGAAGAAGGCAAGGCAACACTCAGAATGAAGCTATAGAATCAAGGCAAGTGTTATCAGATGCATAATTAATTGTGTTACCTTGTCTAGTTTTGCATATTAATGTTTTCACTTTCTTTTGTTCAGTTTACTCCTCGTCCACATTCAGGAGACAAGTGGTGCATCTATCCAAGTTATGACTATGCTCATTGCATTGTGGATTCTCTTGAGAATATCACTCATTCGGTATATTATATTTGTTCTATATGTTTTTCTACATAGTTTTATTTTTGCATTACTACTTTTGCAACTATACCTCAATTTAACTCAGTGAGGAAGTGTCTCTGTCAATCCAACTGAAAAATTATGATGTTTTCTGACTCCATTTGCTCGGATACTAGAGGTGTTCTCCTCAAATTGTCAGTTTTGAAAATTCTTTTCCCAAAAGAAGAAGGATGAGATGAAGGCACTTTCATTCTCCAAAATCCAAATAGGTGTCCGTGAAAAAGAAATATGTTTTCACACCTCTCTAAAACACTAGAATCCTGTTTCTTTATCAAAACTTGATTAATCTTATCATCCTTTCCTAAAGCCTATAAGACCATCTTCATCTCCCAGTCATGGGTTCCTACTGTAAACGAAAGGGGATCTCCTCGTCCAAAACCTGAACTGCTTGAAGAAATACCCCAATAAGAGTACCTCTTTATTCATGTGACTGTAATTTTTTTTTTTTTTATCATCTGTTTTCCTTAACAAGGCCTGGATTCCCCTTTTTGATTGTTGAACCCACTAATTGATTCCAAGATGAGACTGAACATGCCTTTTCTCCACAAAATTTGCTGACTTGTCCCAATTCATCATCCTGCCTTGCTCTCGGAAAGACAAGGCAGGTACTTCAACCAACAATTTATAAGCATCTCCTACAAGGAAAATGTGCATAAAATTGACTTTCATATATTTTTTTTCTATTCTCCTGGCTGCAAACAAACTCGCCATTCTTTAATCTCAATAAATCCTCTAAGAATGCCAAAGCATCTTTCCTCACTGAAGTTTTGCGTTTGTTAATAACTCTTCTGTTAGGACTTCTTTTGTCCCTCGAGCATAGTATAAATGGTAATTCGTACTCTTAGATGCCCTCTCTGAAATGCTTGATCACCATGCACTTGCTTATTTTTCTGATAATGATAAGAACTGTGGACTAGTACTTGGTACTATGTTGTTCTTGATTTGTTTTTTATAATTTTGATGTAGCTTGTAATTGTGAAGAATCTCTGGCAGAACTTTGTGTATTAGGAATAACTTGATGGTTTAGACTTGCAAATAAATTTTAGATAATAATTTTCTGAACTTATAAGAGTTTAAGCTTCCAGTCACATGATATGACTTCAAATGTCAATTTAAAGTTAGTATGAATTCTCATGTCCTCTATGAGGGTCTATATCTTCATTCCATGTTTTCAAACATAGATAATCAGTTGATTTCTGTTTATTTACGTCTTTAGTGTTAATCTGGGTTCTGTTTCTTTTTTCTTGTTTTTTGTTTTTTGTTTTTTTTACCAATATTTTTCTTATATTTTGTGCAGCTGTGTAACCTGGAATTTGAAACAAGACGTAATTCATATTACTGGTTGTTGCATGCATTGGACATCCGTCAGCTTTATGTGTGGGAATACTCACGGTTGAATGATACAAACACAGTGATGTCAAAGCGTAAAGTAAGGAAGCATATTTTGCACTCTTGTTTGAAAACTTGAAATTCGAGCTTTTTCTGCTGTTTTAGGTTCATCTTACTGTTGTTGTGCATGCTATGCTGTTGCAGTTAAATTTCTTAGTGACAGAATTATGTTGATGGGTGGGATGATCCCCATCTTTTGACGCCAGCTGTGACGGTAGTTTGATACGCTTGGATCGCCTCGTGTATCACATGAGAGAAGAATTGAACAAAACAGCACCTCGCACTATGGTTGTCCTACATCCTCTAAAGGTTTGAATCTTATATGTATGCGGTTTAGCTACAGAACTTTCATTTATATACTCAGGTGTATCAATGTTTGAACCACTCTCATCAGAAATCAAATGTACATTTTTCTTTTACCTAGTTTAGCAATATCATCGCAATATACTTTGTTTAAGAAATAAATTTCGTTAATATTATAGAAAAACTCAAGTATTATAAATAATTACTCATAAAGTCAAATTATATAGTTAATAAAATTTGTTGATCTTTTAGCAAATGGAAAGAATTGTTTATCTTATTTTCAATAAGATCTTTCTTGCTTGAAAATGATATTAACAAAGATATAGTTAATTATGATTGGACTATTAAGAGAGAAAAGTCATTTAACACACAGTTAAGAAATGCAACAATAATATCATCATAATATGCTTATTTTATACATCCTATACATGATGGAACACGGACATTTCCATGGAAACCTTGTTAAACTGAGTTAGATAGATTGTATGCAGCACAATTATGTGGCCAAGAATCACATTTCCGCGATGCAATGCAGGATTCGTTAGTCTCTGAAAATATAAAACGGATACATTCCTTAAAAAGATCATAAATCATATCTTTTTGTTTCTCTTATATTTGAAATCCATCTTAATTATTTACAGTGTAAATGTATACTCTTGAAGTTCTTTACTTAAAATTTCCTGAAGACTTGTCAAAATTTAAAATTGAGAAATATCCTTAGACTTACCAAATTTAAAAAATTGTAGAGAACTTCTTTGTAAGTTTTCAAGACGTAAACATTGGGTTAGAGGGCTAAATGAGCTGAATCAAGCTTTCTAAGAATGGATTAAGCTTGTTAACCTTATACTTGACTTTTAAATATCAAGCTTGAACTCTACTCATAGAAAGAGAGTTGAGTTGAATTTGAGTTTAGCAAATTTAGTTTGCAAATATAATAGTTTGCGCTCGAACTTTTAATTTGAAATCGATATATATATAATAAAAAAAATATCTCGTTTAGAAGTTCAAATGAGTTTAGCAAATTTAGTTTGCAAATATAATAGTTTGCGCTCGAACTTTTAATTTGAAATCGATATATATATAATAAAAAAAATATCTCGTTTAGAAGTTCAAATTTAAGTTGGAACTCATTTATAGATAAGTTCAAGCTTATTTATAAGCTTGTTTACTATTATAAATTTAATTCATGAGTCAGCCTCATTCCAAAGTTTGAGCTTGATTACTAAGCTCGAATTTAACTTGATAAAATTCATAGAATGAATTCTATTCGCAAGTCTAAGCTACTCACAAGTAGCTTAATTGATTTACAGTCCTATAATGAACCATATTCGTTACTTAAAGTTTGTGCTGTGATAATTTGTTCATGCAAATGCTAGCAACATCTCATAATCCTCTATTTCAATCACATTTAGGTTTATTCTTTCTTTTTTCTTCTTTTTCCTTTCAGTGCTTCGACTTGAAGCAATAGCTATAGCTTCAGACGCTTATAGGATAGTGATGCTAACACCGTTTGATTTATGTTGTTGGCAATTTGGAAAGTTAGATTTTGTCTGAACTACTAGGGAGAGAAGATCTTGAAATTAAGGTATGAACTTGATTTTAGCTATGCGTAGGTATTTCTTCATTATGGGCTTCGTTCGAATCCTTCCCTTCCGTGTTGACTCTTTAGCTTGTTTGCACCGAGTTTCATATAACGGATGAGAATTAAGTTAAACAAACAGCTAATTTTGAGCTGTAAAGTAATTGAATTTTGAAAAAACATGTCTCTTTCAAATTCATACTAAACCTATTTGGTGCATTTCTTACCAATATCCAAAGATTTCAACTTCTCTTGCAAGGGGCAATGAAGCTTGGTCCTGGTGGTCAAAGTAATTGTAATTCTGCCCATTAAGGGCTGCCCTTCAATTGACTTTGCATTGTAATTTATAGTTGTGTTATATTTGTAAGTTGCTTGACTTTCACTATTATACAATATAATATCTCCATAAAAGAAAAAATTTACTTGCAAGATCAATAATTCGAAACCTAAAACCTTCACTATTAAAAGGATTTTACTTAAATTGTCTTCATTCAAACGACAAAAACACGTGGGAAAAAAAAATTGAACTTAAAATTTCTTCTCTCCTCTTGAAAAAGTAATTAAAAAGATAATTTTACTTGCAATAATTAGCTAGTTATTAGCGTTTCCAATCAAGATGATTAAAGATTTTAGTCTTTGGAATCAAGCTAATTATTAAACCTTTCTATGGGGTCAAGAGAAAGGTAGGTAAAATTTTGGAGGCATATTCTTATCCATAACCTATTGAAGAAGCATGTACTATGGAGGTTATTTAGAGGACAAATGGTTGTTTTAAGCAAATGAGAAGGTGCCTTTCACTTCATTGGACCTACCATCATTGAATAGGCCATAGTTCATGAACCATAAACTTAGAAATTTTCTTCTCTTATTTGCTGTTTTGTGTTGGAAGAGAGAGAGAGAGAGAGAGAGAGAGAGAAGGCTAAAGTGGGGTGGCCCTAGAATTTAAGGGGCTTAAAGGACCAATAAGGGAGGTCAGGAACTCTTGCCAGTCTTGGAAACAAAGGCCTCTATCATGAGAGTTTAGTCTCTTCACGCTTTATGAGTGATAGTGAAAGGTTTGTGATTTGATGGGAAATTTTGAAATGATAAGTATCTTAGCAAATTCTTTAAGTCACATGATGGAAGTGCAACTTTTTCCCAAGATAAGGTATTTTTTTAACTTGGGGGAGATTTTACAAGAATAATAATAATAATAATAATATATAATAGAGACATCTTAAGAATAAGATACTTGCATATAGTGCTGCTTGGAACCATGATAGTCCTCCAGCAGCGGTGCAACTTGATGCATTAAGCATAAAATCATATGATTGCATCTTTTTAAGCATTTTATTCTTTGTACTTTCTTCTCCTTCCCTAGATCCTTGGCTACATTTATACCTTGGTATCCTAATAAAAATCATATTATAAAAAACATATATATAAATTTTTAACCATTTTAATGTTAAGGTTGTGTTCGACAATAATTTTTTAAATAGCTTGTCAATATTCTGAACGTTATTTTTCATAATATTTGATGGTGATTTAGTATTTGAACTAGCTTTTTAGCGTTTTATAAAAGATTAACCCTGTAACATTTAATTTTTAACATTTTATGAAAAATTATTTAAACAACTACTAACTACTTAAACAGCTAAACGCTACTAAAAATAACTAACAGTCACCAAAACAATTAAGTTTATCGAACATGCCCTCAAGAGTTAGCAAAAAAAAAAAAAAAACAAGATAGAATCTCATAATTCTGAACAAAAAAAAAAAAAGGAAAAATAATACAATCTTGGATCAGTTGTATTGGAATCCGATATGATCAGTGATCAGCAAGCTTTCAGTGTACGTAGAATGATATGATTATGTCATTTTTTAACCTTTTAATATTCTTTAAATAGTTCTTCTTCTTCTTCTTCCTAGGTTCTTGGCTACATGGCAGTAAAACATTTGTATATATAAAGAGAAAACGTTTTTAATTAGCTTAAAGGGGAAGAAAAGATTCTTACATATGAATCCCATAATGAAGTGTACTCATAGTTTAAGAAACCAAATCATATCCTACCTAATAATTTAAACTCTGAATATTTAGTCAAAAGATTATTAGTTTAAGAAAACCGACAGTCTTTCCCTTAGTAGTTACAGTTCTGTTGTGTAAATTGATCGATGGAACAGTGGACACGCTTCTGTTGATTCCATTGACGTATTTTTCACTTGTCAACTTATACAGTTAGCTGACACGATTATAACATGGTGATGTTCAGTTGA
The DNA here is from genome assembly GCF_014843425.1 of Jatropha curcas. The sequence continues at coordinate 766,959 of NW_023590999.1, forward strand.
GATCAAGTAGTTTATGATTAGACACTTCAATTCAATTTGCACTTTTCCAAATAGCTTATTGATTATAGGCGGGTATATTTATTTTTATTAAAATAATAATAAACATAATTTTCAAATTTTCAGAATTGCAAATTTCAATTATTGACTCAATTTACAAATGGATTTGTTTTATAAAGAGGTATAGATTACTATGCAGGTCTTAATGTTTGACCCTATTTATTACTTAAAATATTTAGTCGTTTTGTCGAAAAAGTGTCGCTTTTTATGTTATAAATAAAAAACTACACAGTGAAGTTATTTTTGGTATGAGGGAATAAATAGTAACATTATATTAAATGTAAAAAGACTAAATAGCCAAAATATTTAACAGAAGAAAATGTAGTTTTTTGATGGAAGGATCTCGAAGTTATATGGTTGTCAAACATTTCGCAGTAATTTCTCCAAATAATAGGGATGATGTAATAATTTCAATAAAATTTCCGCGGCTTTATAATAATTTACCCTATTAATTAACATAAATTAAGTATATTCTTTTTTTGTATGCATTATAAGTAATTTCAATATGGGTTTGCCGTTATTGAAAGGATTTTATCCAATCTCTACTAATTATGTATCGGTGAATCTCACTAGCTTGAATTAGTTGAAGAAATTTGAATTAGTCTTCACAATTGAGCTTCATCATCTCCTTTCATAATTCTTCATATTTTGGTGGGTAAAAGTCCAAATATAATAAAACTTTTAATTTCCTTAAGAACAAAAAATTTTTAAAGGGTTAAAGACATTTATATATTCTTAATGATTAATTATGTTCATTATAAAGTTTGGAGAAAGTTTAATTTTGAAAAGGAAAAGACGAAAAAGTAATAAAAAAAAAAAAAGAAAAGAAGAAATAAATATAAACGTGCTAAAATTGATGACCATTTGGTTAGTTTTAACTTTTAAAGAAGGGACAAATAATCAAAGATAAGAACAATACATAGAAGTTTGAATGGAAATTGAATTTTAATTCTTGTTCTTCAAATTAAGTAGCTGGAGTCTTCTTTGTTTCTTAGCTTGTAATCCATTAGACTTTAACAAATCTGCAATTCAACTTTCTCTTATACATTACATAGTTTGAATATATGTGCTATATGACATCTTGATTCATAAATGGAATTTGACAACACGTGAAGAAGAATATATTATAAATTGCTTTCAATTTGAAATCTTGGATCTCAATAAATGGGAATTTGACTAACACGTGAAGAAGAATATAGTTAAAAATTGCTTTCATTTGGAATATCATATATATATATATATATATATATATATATATATATATAATATATATATAAAATGCGTCGAGTTCCTCTCGGATCATAAATATTTTCATTAATTTAAATGAGTTCAATGGGATTTAATGAGTTCCCAGGGAGATGATTCCTTATTATGTAGCTCATAGTGTTATTTTTTATCTCATCAGGCTCCCTAACATATATATATATATATATATATATATAATGCATGCGATGTTGTAATTGCAAAATGATTTTGTGCAACAGCCCTTCTTATCTGATAGAAAAAGATCTCATGATACTGAATCGATTTTACCCAGATCACAGACATTTTATTTTATCTCACAGTGAATATAAGGAAAGTTTCAAGAAAAGCTCTACGGAGTGTACATTTCATACACCACTATTACAAACACTTGTTTATCTTAGCTAAAGAAGGTACATCAATTCAAAATATGGATTATCATATTGGAAATGATGTGGAAGAAGAAGAGGTATCCTTATACAGAAGACTATAGAAAAGAAGAGATGATCGTATTGTCATTAGTATGCTGTTTAAATACAAGAAGAGTCCTATACTAAATAGTATATGGTTACAAAATAAGTTACAACAGAAATTATCTATCCATAACAACCTAAACCTATCCATATAACAACCTAACACAAACTTTATGCATATCTGTTAACCTCTTATCTCCAATACTACTCCCCCGCAAGATAGAGAATCCATTGGCTGGCTTCCCCGACTTGGCCCGATTTTTTGTGAAACTTTACCTTAGACGAGATTTAGGTTTAGCAATATCAGCTTAACTGATGCTTTGGAAGAAATGTGTGTGACCCCTAATCTCACCTCTTTGGACCAATTTCTTCGGACAAAATGAATACAATCTCTAAATGTTCATTTTGGTATGAAACACTGGATTCTTTACATGTATTATCAATAGGAAGATATTATACGTAAATAACAGGGGTGGTCTACTTCTTGGTCCGAGTTCTCTTAGCTAAGGAATGTAACCATTTTACCTAGATGCTCGTACTTGCTAACCAGCACGATATTCAGCTTCTGTGCTAGACCGCAGCAACTGTCCTTTGCTTTTGTAGAAGCTCCCACCTAATTGGGAACATACCCAAGATATTATTGGAACCTTACCAAGATATAAGATAAATCCGGTTGTTGATGTTCGATCCGAAGGATCGCTTGCCCAATCAGCATCCGAGTATGCATGAAACCCAAAATCGGCTTGCTTCATGATTGAAATTCCATAATAAATTGTGGATTTCAGATACCGGAGTAGTCTCTTTAACGCCAGCCAATGGTCGGCATTCGGATGTTGCATATACTGTGATAATTTGTTCACAGTGAAAGCTATGTTCGGCCGAGTGAGATTTAAATATTGCAATCCTCCAATTAATTTTCGATAGGCAGTAGCATCAACAGGTAAAGTCTCATTTTTTGATTTTTGGAGCTGTATATCTGAAGCCATTGGAGTAGAAATCTCCTTCGCACCATCCATCTTTGCTTGCTCAAGCAATTTCCGAATATAGTGATGTTGAGTTAAGAAATCCCTCCATTTATTTGTCGCACATCCATACCAAGAAATAATGACAATGGTTGTGGATCTTTCAGAGAAAAACGCTTCCCAAGTGCTTGCACAAAACTCTAAACAAACCCATTGTTATTTCCAGTAATTACTATGTCATCTACATAGACAAGAAAATAACAATATACACCATCTTTAATATAATAAAAGAGGGAATGATCACATGCCGATAATCGAAAACCATAGGCAACAGTAAAAGCTCTTAAAGCTTGATACCAAGCACGTGGTGCTTGCTTTAACCCATAAAGTGCTTTAATCAACTTACAAACATGTGTGGGTTTTGTTGGATCTTTAAAACCTGGTGGCTGCTGCATATAAACATCTTCATATACTTCCTCGGTCAATTCCCCATGCAATAAAGCATTTTTGATGTCAAGTTAAAGAAGAGGCCATTGATAGATAGCTGCCAAAGAAAGAAGAAAAAGAACAAAGGCCATTTTAGCCACAAGGGAAAATGTATCACTATAATCAAGGCCATAAACCTGTGTACCCCTTTGCCACAAGCCTAGCTTTCAACCTATCAATTTTACCATCTGGTCCAATTTTAACCGTGTAAACCCATCGACAGCCAACAGTGCTCTTCCCAGGAGGCAAAGAAATAAGTTCCCATGTACCATTATTATGCAAAGCATAAAACTTGATGTCACTTGCTTGTCGCCAAATTAGAATAGCTTAAGGCTGTTTAACTAATCTAGGTTCTGGTAATGAATAAAGATGCTTGAACCGATTTAAAACATTTCGGCTTGCAAAATATTATTTTTGCAACGTAGTGGACCAGACGATTAGATATCAGGTGTTGGAATGACAGTATGTCGACACTAGAGCACAAGACTCCACATCGTGTTGGACTTAAAGCACAGGAGCAGTAGACTTGAAATAGGACTCATCCATCAGACATATTCGGCGAAAGATATAAGAACAATAGAAAAAACTGGATGTCAGTAGCAAATCATACCAATAGTCCAGACAAATCTTAGACGAATTGTTTGTACAGAAAGAAACTTATTTTCAACCAAAACCAATTGTTCGAGACTTCAAAAATTTCCAGATTCAATATGACCAACAAGAAACACCTTTTGTTTAGGTGAAAACTCCTAAAAATACACAAGGAGTGACGTATTATCAAACTTATTTTCTATATGGTCTAACATGGACTAACGAAACATGCCAAATTACTCGTAAAGAGGTGTATAATTAGGAGTTGACCAACATTTCCAAAGGGAGAGGACTAGTTAAGAGGGAATTAATAAGTAAAAAACCGATTTATTAAGTAAGCTGCAGTACGAAAAGCAAAACTCCAAAAACTCATGGGTAAAGAGGCTGTTTGTAACAAAGTAAGCCCTGTTTCAACTAAATGGCGATGACGACGTTCAGCCGCACCATTATGTTGAGGTGTGTGAGGAGGAGATTGCAAGTGATTGATTCCCTGTTGTTGAAAATATTTTTTAAGAGCAACATACTCTCCCCCACCATCAGAATATATAGTTTGAATTTTGGAGTTAAAGGTGTTTTCTACAAGCTTTTGAAAGATTGGAAAAATTTCGATAACCTGAGATTTTATTTTTAATGGATACAGCCAGATATATTTTGTGAAGTGATCAACAAAAATAATATAATATCGAAATTCATCCAAAGAAAGTTCTGGTGCAGGGCCCCATAAATCAGTATAAACAAGTTCTAATGGTTTGCTACTAACCAAAGAAGATACTCCAAAAGGTAACCTATGACTTTTATTACAGCGACAAGGATCACAGACACTATCCTTAATAACAGTCACAGGAATATTAAGTTTAGACAAAACAGAATGAAGAATTTTCGAACTTGGCCAAGCCGTTGATGCCATGACACAGAAGATAATCGAACATGATGACTTTCAAAAGAGCCCATACTGCGAATCTTATAAAAAGACTGATCAAGGTTGCCTTTGTACAGGATCTCCCCCGTAAACTGATCCTTAATAAAATAAAAATGAGAGAAAAATTCAATGGAAACTTGGTTAGAATCACAGAACTGAGGAACAGAAATAAGATTAGATTTTGCTTTGGGCACATATAAGACATTTTGAAGAAGACCAGAACCCAGTTCGAGTTATGGACAACGTCTGACCATCAGTTAACTGTAGCTCATCTGCTTCATCATATGGCCAATAGAAAAGAATTAACTATTCAATTCATTAGACATGATCGATGCTGCAGATATCAATTCAACCATGCTGGGAATTCTGGGACTTGCACACTGTAGATTTAGCTGAGCTATTTCTAGCAATATTGCAAAGATCCTTTGCTTTAAAACATTCTTTAAACACATTGCCCAAGATCACAAAATTGACATTGAACAGCTATACGGATCCAGAGGAACTGAGACTGCGTCTAACATCTGAACACGTTCACCAGAGAATTTCCATGATAGACTGACGATAAAAATTCCCTTGAATTAGATCCCCTTTCCGAGCAGCAGTCTTGCAATATTGATTAGCAAGTACAGGAAGAACACAATTTGAATTAACTGCTTTCAAACATCTCATAAGCTAATAACTTATCTTGTAGTTCTTCAAAAAACTACATTGTGTCTCTGCATGATTATTGCCGCTGCTTGGCACCGAATTCAGATCCGACACCACAAAACCTGAACAACAAATCTACACAGTTTCAGTGACTCCTCCACAACACAGCTCTTCGCATACTCTCTAATCTTTGTTAAATATTCAGAAACAGAATTGAGATCTCCTCCTTCGTCTCTAGCAAGTTTCTCTCGCAGAGTTAAACTCATGGTGCAGACTAATTGCATAGGACATTTGTAGCTCTTCTCCATGCATCAGCAGAACGTGAATCAGCATTTGCAAAATTCTTCATGATCTGAAAAAGAAGAGGTCGAATAGCAGCAAGATCAATGATCTGGTACACTTCCCAAAATTCTAATCTGATTTGAAATCTGTACACTCCCTTATCTAGCAACATAGCCAGAAGTACAGGTACCGTACCTAGTATATTTCATCAAGCTATGTCCTTTCAACAGCGGTACAATTTGAGCCCTCCAAGTTGGATAATTCGTAGCAGTGAGTTTTAGAGGCAGCTGTGCACCATTAATTGTTACAAGAGAATGCTCAGAAGAATGAACAACAGTGCCGCTACCTGAAGCCATGTCAAAGTAAAGAAGAAAGAGATTGAAAGAAAATCAGAGATTGGATTGGAAAAAGCGTTTTAAGCTTTGTGCTCTGATACCATATACAGAAGACTATAGAAAAGAAGAGATGTTTAAATACAAGAAGAGTCCTATACTAAATAGTATATGGTTACAAAATAAGTTACAACAGAAATTATCTATCCATAACAACCTAAACAAACTTTATCAATATCTGTTAACTCTTATCTCCAATAATCCTTTCCTTTCTGTTATTTAAAAAAAAAAAAAAAATTAAAATATGTTATAGCAAGTGTGCCATGAAGTTGTACATTTGGACATGACTCCACCTCTAATCCTATGTGTGGTCACTTCCATCCATCATTTCTTTGAACTGACCGCCGCCTTTCTAGTCATCTCTTTTTTATTTTTATTTTTTTTTTGACGTTTCCATTCAGGTTTACAGGTCAAGGAGAAAATTTATTATTTTTTATGGAAAATTTAATGAAAACAAACAAAATGAGTGAGAAAAGTATACGGTTTGAAAGATATTACTGTTTCAGGATGATCATAATTAGTTTTTTGACATGTTTCAGAATGATCATGATTATACTGTTTCAAAGACATGCCATATGTTTAATGTAGTTGATAAGAATTTGGCTATTTTTTTATTAATATAAAAGTGAATATATTAAAAAAATACTAAAAAAAGCCAAAAAATTAAAGACAAAAAATCAAAAAATCAATTTATATCAGAATTCCTTTTTTTTTTTTTTTTTTTCCCCCCCCCCCCCCCCCTTGCCATATGTTAATGTAGTTATAAGAATTTGGTATTTTATTAATATAAAGTTGAATTTTTTTTTTTTTTTTTTCAATCTATGGATTGATAAGAAAAATCAAGAAATTAAAGACAAAAAAAGCCATCAACACGGGTTAATGTCGTTGGTGCTCTCTTAATTTAGAACTTTCGCATTTAATTATGCCTACGTTTTAATTTATAATTTAAAAATACTTCAATTTTAATTTTATAACAATGAAAGTACCTTTAGCCGTTTTAGTTAAGTTTCCAGCACCGGATTGCTGAATGGCATGATATGTCTCATATAAAAAATTAAAAGACTATCTAGGTGTCATATTATATATTTTTTTTAGAAAATACTTTTAAATAATAAAAATTAAACCATGGTTAATAAATAGTTTGCTTTTTTTTTCTTTTTTTCCCTAAACAGTTGTATATGAGTCATCTTTAATGATTAATTATAGACTTTTATTTTTTTCCACAAATAATTTTAACTCATAAGGTGAAAGAAAAATTGGATTTGTTTAGATTTTAAAAATTTTTAATGAATTTATTAGTAGAAATTTGTTTGTTTTATATGTGCATATTCATTTTAAAGATTTACAACATTAACTATTAGATCTTTTTATGTCTATCAGCTTAAACATTTCGAGCGGTTTTACTATTAAATATACATGTTACTATTTAATTGTATAAATAAAAAACTATTCTTTTTCAACAAAATTAATAAAAGTTTTAAAGATAAAATAATTACCTAATATATCAAATTTTATTTGCCCAAAAAATTTTTAAAATTTTAATAAATAATTATAAATTTTTACCATGTCATTGTTAAAACATTTAGAATGCATTTATGGAATTGAAATTATATTATAAAAAAAATTTAAACAGTCTTGGTTACTTGCAATAGCAAGTTAACATTGATAAATGGCACAAAATAAGAGTTCGGTATAGGTACAAAATTTTTGAATTCTCCGCCGTAGAAAAACCATTAAATTTGAAATATTTTTAAATTACAAATTGAAGTGTAGACACAATTAAATGCAGAGGCCTTAGATTGTGAAACATGAGTGAAATTAACCCATCAACAAGGACACACTTTCAAATAATCAAAATCAAGTTCACCAAGTTACATAATTAATTTCTTATCATATATTTAGACTCCCTTGTTGAACTACAAAATTTAAGTTTTTATAAATGATAGTTACATTGCACATCCTTACAAATAAAAACACAATGTAGATCAGTACGATGTCTGAGTCAATGTGATGTATATATATTATAATTTATATATAATGTGTATGGACCCTAATCATAATAACAGAGCCACCCTAGCTAAGCTTGGATCATCTTCTATATATATGATCAACTGTAGATAGATTCCTCTTCTCTTTCTCTTTCACTAAAGTCTAAACTGCCATATATCATCCATGTTCCATAAAGTGTCTGCCATGCCATCATCAAACGCCCAATTATTGCTTTCTTCCATCTGGCATTCTTTTGTTGAATCATGAAAAGTGCCAATTTCAGGCATTGGATTGAATCCTTCCATGTCATAGTAACTCTCATTCATGATTAGATTGTTGTATACATTTTCATCAAGAAGAGGAGGACTTGCTCTGTTTTCAAGAATTTCAGGTTGGTACTGAGAAATTTCTGTGGAATCTGGATTGGTAGTAGTAGTACCAGTTATGGTGGGAAGATGATAAACACTTGTAGGGCTTTCATTTTCAAGAATTGGGTATTGTTGAGGAAAAGAATTATTATCAGGTAATGTGAAATTTGCAAGTTCATGGGTTTCTGAATCTTGAAGGGTTTTTAAAGGAGAAAAAGAACAAGAATTGGCTTGCTCTACTTTTTGAAGCAATCTTGGCATCCAAAAACACCTAACAGCATCAAGAAACCTCTTGCTGTTAGACTCAATGTTTAGTTGACGGGCCTGTCTTTGCACTCTTGTTCTCCAATAGTTCTTGATTTCATTGTCTGTTCTTCCAGGCAGATGCTGTGCAATTTTTGACCACCTAACACAACAACATAGAAATCTTGAAACTTTTTTACCACTTTAGTTTAATTAACATCATAATTAAATAATTTAATTAATTAAATAGTTACCTGTTACCCCACTTGGAGTGCAATTCAAGAATCAAGAGTTGTTCTTGTGGAGTGAGGTTGCCACGCTTAATGTCAGGCTTTAGATAATTTAACCATCTTAATCTGCAACTTTTTCCAGTTCTTTTCAGCCCTGAAAAGCAAATATTAAAAATGAGTTAACAAAATTATATTAACTAATTAACTTTTTATGGTTCATGATTATATAATAATGCTAATTAATTAATGTATCCTTTTGTGAAATATTAATTAATTATTATTATCTTTGAAAATTCTATTAAAAAAATCTTGAATATCACAGAATCAAAAGCTCTAGTTATTTGGTAATGAATTAATTACCTGCATATTTTGCTAACATATTCCAACGACCTTCGCCGTGGCGAGCAATGTAATGAGTGAGCAAAGTATCTTCTTCAAGAGTCCAGGGACCTCTTCTTAGCTCACTTTCTTCTTCACTAGAATTATTAGTAATATTATTACACATCCTCTTTGTAACACTAGACATAGGTGCTCTCATACTCTGCATCAATGCTCACTATGTGTTTGTGGTTATTTCTAAGAGAGAAAGGATTGGTTTGTTTAAGGTTTCCTTGTAGTTTTTTACTAATAAAATGAACAGAGAGAGAGAGAGAGAGTTATAGACCCAGAAAACTCAAAGTTTTAGAACTAGAAGAAAAAGTAAACCTTAACATTGGAGTTTTCTCCACATGTTCTTTCCTTTATATACAAAAATAAATGGAATTTTCTTTAGATGGGATTGGTCGTGTAAGAGGTGCAATGGGTTCTAAGCCTGCAAAAGTTGCAAAAAAAAAAAAAAAAGCTACTAGCTAATATACTAGGGTATGGTCCACACTTGAAATTTTAATGGGTCCTACTCTTTACTTATCACTACAACTACAAAATAACATATTCCATTTGTTTAAGTTAAGACTTTCTTTTTTTTTTTTTCTTATTTACTTTAAACTATCAGATTAAATCTAATTTTGTTGGTGCTCGCGCTACACGTGAGGCTCATAAAGTGAAGCATTCTTCGTCCTCATAAGTATGAAATATTTAAATTTTTATTTAAAAAATCTGAGTATTTTTTATTTAAATAATTTCATAGGTGAGACTTTTTATTTTTAAAAAAAAATTATTTTTTTGGAGATGAGACACTTGTTGAAGTTGGAATATTCAAAGGCATGTTTTTTTTTTTTCTTTTAACCATCAATCAAGAAAGAAGCAAATCAAATAGCCATTGATCATGCAAGTACAAAGTGGGTCCTATTGCTTTATATCCCACCAATTATATAGATACTTGTATTCATAATTTTTTATTTATGGAGAGAGTAGCTAAGCTAAGCTAAGCTAGAGAGAGAATCCATTACATATATCTATATTTTTAGGCCTCCATTTAAAAGCAGAATAATAAAAAGTAGAAAATCCATTTATTTGTCCTCAAGAGCAATTATTTAGCCCATTTTCTCTTTTTTGATGCACTTTAAGAAACGTGATTGACTCAACAAAATATATTATAAGTAATTTCCACAGCTAAACAAATAATCATTCAGTTTCTTAATTAGTAGAGAAGAAAAATATTGAAACTTTATTTCGAAAATTTTTATCTCAAAATGACTGTTTTGTTGGTTTAGGAAGTCATATATTTTTCTGCTTCTTCAGACCCATCAAAGCTAAAGGAATACACCCACCAGGGTCGCATATAAATCTTTTTTTTTTTTTAATAGAAGAAATCAGAATAAAAATTTCATTAAAAGAAAAAACGTATGCTGATACGAGATATAGATGAATATATATATATATACTCTCCGTCTTATTTTATCTTCTTGTTATTTTTTTCTGGATATCTTAAAATGTTTATAAGGTTTCTAAAATTTATATACATAAACAATTATTTTTTTCATGATAACTTTTATTATCCTTCGTTAAATAATTTTTGTTGACTAAATTCTTAATATGCGTGTTTTGTTAAACAATATAAACAAAATGAGACGGAGGGAGTGTATATATGTTTATAAAAAATCTAATAATAAATCACTATATAAAAAAAATAAAAAAATACAATCTTGATTTGAAATATTTAGTCGAATCGACAAAACATAATATATTTATCATAGGCAACTGTTTACTCCACTTAGTAATTATTCAAGGTCACCATTTGATTCTATAGTTTTTTTTTTCAAATCCAGCCTAATGACCTTAAAATTTTTTTTTTTATATTAGAGATGAAATCTACATTTCTTTCTGCATAAATGGCTAAATAACAAAATATTATAGGCAAAATCACTATAATAATAATAACTATAACTCAGAAATATCAAAGATTAAAATTTTAAAATATGAATAATAATAAATTCTAATATTTTGGCTATAATAACTTAGAAGATCTTTATCTTTAATACAAATTTGATGATTATTTGAAAAAAAAAAAAAAAGGAAATAGGTGGCCGTCGGTGAAAACTTTTAGGTTATGCGGAAAAGAGAGAGACACCTAATTAAGTTAGAGTTGATGGTTCCATATTAACTTGAAAATTAGTCTATGGATAATAAGAAAAAAAATATTTATTGATTACAAATTAACCTTACTCTAAGGCGATTGTATAGATCAATTTATATGTCAAATTAAATATATTAAAAAGAATGTTCCTATCAATGTTAAGGATTTTGTGATTTATAAGTAAGAAAATGTACTTATTTTGGACAAAATTAAATCCTAATTAATAAGAATATGAGTAAATGTACTTATCAATACAAATAATATTTGAAATTAATAATTTAAATTTAATTATATTTGAATAATTCATTTCCACATCAAATGAGTATGGTCAAAATGATAAGATACATAGACCAATGGCATAATGACACTTTCTACAACCCTAAGAGGTGTGTTGTGTCCCCATCCTAGCGTTCAACACCCTGCACATGCTTATCCCTCCTATGGGCTCCAACATTGACAAGATTAAACCGGCCAAATGAGAAAAAAAAGGATTTTCATTCTCTTTTTTCTTTTTTTTTTTTTTAAAAAAAAAAAACCAAAACAAAATTACTAGTGATAAAGTAGGAAACTTGAACTCTCATTGGATGAAATGAGGTGATAAAAATTCCGTCTCCATTAACCAAGGATCTCGAGTTCAAACTCTAGATATGAGATTTCTTTAAACACTCGGAAATGAGTAATTTGACTCCTTTATAAACCTGTCCGGTGTAAATTCAGAATAATTAGATTAATGAATCTCGAATACAAGACAAATTCCTTTCATTTTCATAAGGATACAATTCAAGATTTCAAAATTTAAAGAATAAAACCAAAAAAGTAGGGAACTTTAGGATAAAAATGGTACAAGGAGGCCAAGAGGTAGATTTAAATGTAGAGGAAGTCATAGTGGAGGCCAGAGTTAAAAGTGTGAAAAGATTGTAAAAATAAAGAAGAGTATACAAGAATCAATAATTGAAGCAGAAAGCTGGGGTTTTGTACTTGCAATTTAAAGAGGATTTATGAATAGAGGATAGAGGTTTCCATTTTCAGTGTACCTGTTCTTCTACTAGTGGAAGAGATGCCTTTATCATTTTTCCATTTTTAAATGTAAATGCTAAAGCTTTCTCATGTGATTCGCGCATTGGGTAAAGCTTTGATTTGAATGGAAATGTTTCTTGTAAATTCATACTATATATTCTTGTCGTTATTGCGACTAAGATGTGTATCATGAAATGTGTGAAAAAAAAAAAAAGAAATGTTATGTATGTGCACGCATGCGTGATTAGATTGACTTTTAATTCATCTCATTAAATAAATATTATTTTTTTTAAAATAATAATGGGACAAGTTTTGTTATTATGCATTGTATGTATTATCTTATATGAGTGCTGACCCTACAATAAATATTTACATTCTAAAAAAAATTATATTTTTGTCTTTATAAAATATTAAAATTAACCGGCATAATTCGTATTTTAGAAAATATATTAATATATTTTTAAATTTTACTTCCATCAAACTATTCTATTATTCCATCCATGTTAAATGCTCAAAGAAAAAGTAAAAATACCCTTCATTAGAAAAGGATGAAGACGCAATCATTAATCAAATCATTGATCGAACTATTAATTGAACCAAGTTAATAGTATCCATTGACTGGGAAGAGAGAAAGATGCAATCAAACTCAAATTATTTTCCAGTTTCTCTCTCCTTGATTTTTTCCCTTCCCTTTCCCTATCTGATTTTCGATTAGAATATGGTCAAAGAAGCTCTCTCTCGTCTATGATCGGACGACCGACTTAGTCTTCACCATCGGCAGCCTCCGTTGTAGTGAAACGATCCCGTCTTCTTGATTGTTATGGAGAAAGTCGCACCTGTTGCAAGTTCGCATCAATTCCAGAAAACACAATTATTAATGTAGACTCACATCAACTTAATCCTTTACGTAATATTATTTTTTCTTTATAAATTTCAAATTTTAATGAGTGAATAAAGTTATTTTTAGATTGTGATTTTTCATTTTTGAGAGTTGGAAATTTCAAAATTCTGACTTAATCGATTATAGATTATCGAAATTTCATTAAGGGCAATCTCACCCATAAGGATTAAGATATAGGGGTTTTGAAGGCTATCTAGGATAGGCATCCCTTGCAAATATATGGGCAAGGAAATATTACTTGAAATGAATTTCTTGGAAAATTCTGAATTATGAAATCATGGAAATTGAGTGATGTAAGCTGTAATAACTTAAATAATGACAGTTTTATGAGTTTAGTCAAAAGTCTCTTCTATCTTTCTATCGCTAATTACGGTGATAAGTAAATTGACAGTTAATGTATTAATTTTCCTGTTAGTTTCTGTTTTTGCATGCTCCACCAAATTGACCTTGCACAGCAAAGACGAATTCATAGTATCAGGTAGTGTGTTTGTGGATATAACATGCATATGCCTACAAGTTAGTATTGACTTCAGGAGACAAATATATTATATTCAATATGTATATTTTTCCGTTATGATATAACGGAAACAAGTAGCTGTGGTTTGAATTCGAACTAATATAGTAATATATAAATAATTAATAATTGGCTTCCATATATATATTTTTTACCGAAAGAAAGATATTATGGATCATTGAGATAATAGGTCAATGATCAAGTTTTTGTTTCATAGCTTGCAAAATTAGTTTAGGTTTTTAATTTTGAGAATATTCTTGGAATAAAATTGTATTGAAATGTCACCTAGGAACAAGATTCGATGAATATTAAATTATAAAACATACTAATTAGCCCTTATAGCTCAGTGGTAGAGCGTCAGTCTTGTAAACTGAAGGTCCGTAGTTCGATCCTGCGTGAGGGCATCTTTAAGTGATTGGAAATTTTTTTATTTTCTGAGAGCAGTTTTTTTTCCTTTTGTTGTGGGAATTGGCATGCATACATATATATACACGCTTGAAGACTCTGAGAAGTTATGTACGACAAATTTTGTATAATTAATGAATTTTGACATCATTTATAAGTTATAAAAAAAGAAAAAAGAAAAAGGTCAACCTAGTGTCAAAAATTGCTGGAGTTTCGAGACCTCTCGACACTAGAGTTCCTACTAATTTGATAGTCCTACGGAAAAGTGAAGGTGTTGTTTGCCATCATATATACACTGGGCTTCACATTTTATTTGTAGCTGAGTGAGTGAATGACAAACAAGAGGTAATGGTCCAAATCTATTAAAAACCCCATAAGAGATCTTAGGTTTAAAATGCCAAAATTGATGGGCTATGAGTGAACATTGCAAACGGGCTTGCTGATTTCTCTCAACACAATACGCATATCCTGCTGGCTTTGGTAGTTTTAGTGACAATTCCTCTCCTCATTCTTCAGCTTGAACTCCATGCTGTTAGTTTAGTTGTCGCTGTTATAATTTGTTAATTTTGATACAAAGGATAAGAATATTCTGAGGCTAAGGAATTGGGGTTAGGTTTATGGTTTATTTTATTTTTCCTTCTCCCTTCAATTATAAGTGAAATCAGAATCACAATTCTTTTTTCGTTATATTTTGATGATTTTATTAAAATATTCAAAATAAATATAATATAAAATAAGAAGATCAAATTAGGCACCCCATTTAATTAGTTTTTCAAAAATCAAAGATTTATTTTATAATACCATAAAGGCTATGTTTGCAACAACATTTTAAGTAGCCAGTCAAAATGCTAAAAGTTATTTTCTATAATGTTAGGTAACATACTGTTTGAACTAATTTTTAGAGGTTGAATTATCGTTTTATAAAAAGTTAAATCATGTAACATTTAGTTTTTAGTGTTTTATGAAACATTACTCAAACAACCAACGACTAAATGTTACTAAAACAGAAAACAGCTAACAATCATCAAAATAGTTAATTTTACCGAATAGACCCAAAATGTCACAGGTTATGTTCAACAATATTAGCTGTTAGCTATTAGCTATTAGTTGGCAATTATTTATATACCGGTTTAAATTAAAAGTATTTGGTAAAAATAATTGTTTAATTTAAAATGAAAAAAAACATTAGTAGTTTAATTTGCTGAATTTTGAGAAAAGAAATTGGTTAGACAAATTTAATTACTTTTGTTAAACGTTAAAAGCTAGAATAATTAACATGTCATAAAAAAATTTGTTCAACCTCTAAAGGTTATTATAAAAGCTATATTATCGAACAATGTAATTAATAGAGATAGAATTTTGATTTGATCAAAACGCTAAAAGTTACCCATAAGTTATTGACTAACATAATGTAAAAATACAAGTTCAAATAATAATTTCCTTTTTAAGAATTCTCATATATTTGAAATTAAAAAAAAAACCCTATTAATTAACCTAACCAATAGTCTGGCATAAAAAGAATTATTGAACACTTCTTTTATGAAGATGGTGAGAGTCTCAATTTAATCATCAACCTACTCAACCATATAACAACCTTATGGTTGCTACAGTTTTAGGATGTTTGGCATAAATAATTTTGAAATATTAATTTAAAAATAATTTTCAAACATTAGAAGACATCGAAATCATAGCCCCATTACATTGAAGATTCTTTTCATAAATTTGTTTAATTTTTGTACTATTCTAAGCTATAAACCAATCTCACACGCATATTTCCAAGCTAGACTCATATGGAGCAGCTTTTAGCGATTTGGTGTTAGCAGAAGTGAACTTGTCAACATACCTAGTTTGGGGTTTTGAATGTCAAAATAATTGCAACGTGCAAATTGCAACTTAGGGATTAAAATCCCAAATTAGGAAGTTTTACCGTTTTGGGGTCAATATTTTAACAACTCTCTATACCTATGAGCCATCCCTAAAAGGGTTAGCAATTTGATGACATAGATTAGAGTTCAAGTGGAAAATGAAAGCTCTATCGATTAGCAATTTGATTAGTATCCCATTTGGTAGGGAGTTAAGGATTTTGAGTTTGAGATTCTTATTCAATAATCATGTTTAGTGATATTGGAAAGTCCGTCTTGAAATCAAGGGTAGAGCCAAGATTTTAAGTTAGGGGCGCAAAATAATATATAATCAATTAAAAGAAGATGATACGAAAATTAAGGAGAGACAAAGTGGTTAAAAGTATGTCAAAGTTTTTTTATTATTTTTTTTTTATACACGTGTCCTTAGCATCAGGCTCAAAAGAGGAAAATGCTCTAATGATGATTTTTTCCAGGATCGAATCTCTTGCTTAATGAATCTGTGTTTTTTCTACTTAGACTAACTCCCGTTTAGAATATATTAATAAAGAAAAAACATTTTCTTTTATATATATAAAAAAAAAAGATGGAGAAATTGAAACAAGATTCAATCCATTTTCTTCACAACTGTTCTCTGGTGAAGAGAACATAATATATATAGATAGTGAAAAAAGAAGAACAAATAATAAGTGAATAGATGTAGATTAGTCATTAGTTTTGGGGCATACAGAAGCAGACTGGAGAATCACAACCAAGCTTGAAAAATAGGAAAATAAGGAATAATGTCATTTCCAAGAATTGTTGATATGCATATGTCAAGCCCATCAATTGCTTATCCAATTTTGCCATCTTTAAATCATGGACAACTAGTCATTTCAAATACAATACCAATCAACTTAGCTTTAATATACATTGTGAAATTGTGATTACAAATTTTAGTTGTTAAAAGAAAATCAAACTTATATATTTTAATATTATATGCTTAAATTTTCATGATCTTTATTTAATTGAATTTTTAATTTTTGTTTATTAATTAATTAACTTCAAAACAGTTATTAAGGTTTTGCTTGCTTGAATTAGTTATTTGTACAAGATTAATAAAAAAAAGCATAAGTTGAATCCAACAAAGACTATACCAGCTGCTGTCCCCCCCTTTTTTTTTTTTTTTAAAGGTTTTGCTTGCTGAATTATTATCGTTGTACAGTTTAATAAAAAAAGCATAAGTCTGAATCCAACAAAGCATTTACCACTGCTGTCCCCCCCTTTTTTTTTTTTTAAATGGTCTTAAATTTCTTTCACTGATCACCCCCCCTTTTTTTTTTTTTTTAAATGTCTTTAAAATTTCTTGTCATGTCATTTAATTTGATGATCTAAATAATTAACTTTAAATCGAATATAAATTAAATAATTTAAAATATTTTTATTGAATTATTATTTTATATTTTATTCTATTACCTTTTTATGATCGTAATTTATTTAGTTACCTTGCTATTGTGGTGCATATATTGAATTCTATTTTCAGGAAAATAAAAGAACCTTTTGATGCATTATTATTATTATTATTATTATTATTATTATTATTGAATTACAGTTTGAACTCATAATGTTTAATTAATTCTGAGATAGCTTTTTATATTATTAATTATAGTTATGTGTAATTACAGCTTCTTGGCTTATATGAATAATATAGGTTTTTTTTTTTTCTAAAAAGAAAAAACAATAGTAACATGTAATTAAGTCATTTAAAAAAACAAGTAAATAAGTAAAAAAACAATACTAAACATAATAAATAATGTAATAATTCATATTATTACAACATTACATTATTTCTCACTCCTGTCTACCAAATATGCACTGAGGGTATGTATTGTAGGTCCCTATATATAGCTAGAATTCATTTATAAATATTGCACTTTCAAGTGCTATTCTTTATCTTCACATGCATTCAAGATGGCTAATGAGTTCATTAGGGACCTACAAAACCTTAACCCTTCTTCTTTCTCACAAAAAATAATCAACCCATCAACTGATCATGATCAAGAATTCATGGCTTTCTCCCACAATCATCAACTTCCTATTGATTTTGCCAGTACTGTCCAGAGCTTGGCCAACATGTCTCCTCCTGCTCTTTCTGCAACTGGGCTTACCGGAAATAATCAAAATGTTATCACTAACGTAAGAAATCGATATGTCTATACTAAACGGTGCGTATTGCATCATAATACATTATTACTAATGTGGTAGTTGCAGAGCTGTGGAGGTAGAAAAAGAAAGAGAAAGGATGAGATAAAAGATATGGAGAAACCAAAAGAAGTGATTCATGTCAGAGCAAAGCGAGGCCAAGCTACTGATAGTCACAGTTTGGCAGAAAGGGTACAATATATTATGAATATTAAACATATTTAATTTATATATTCATGCAAAAATAACTAAGTAACTTCCATGGAGCTTATAAACACTCACTTGGGTTAATTTGGAGGGGGAAAAACAATGATTAAGCAATAGTAAAGTTGTAAATCAGCTTAATTAAATTTGACATTTTTAAGAGAAAAATATTATATCTTTTCTGTTTTAATTTGTTATAGGTAAGAAGAGAGAAAATCAATGAGAAACTGAGGAGCTTACAGGATCTGGTTCCAGGATGTTACAAGGTAATTACAATTGTACGAAGTAGTTAAATAATTAAATCTCTACATGTTCTTGTTTTTTGTGCATATGAGACGTGCATGGTGTGATAATTTTTTTATTTGAAAATTGTAATTAATTTTATTTTAAATGCATATAATTAAATGATTAAATATCATATATTATTTGCAGACAATGGGAATGGCAGTAATGTTGGATGTAATTATTAATTATGTTCAGTCACTCCAGAATCAGATTGAAGTGAGTTATAAACCATAAAATTCTAATTACTATATTTTATCCATTTACAAGAAAATTAAATTCTTCGCTTTTTTATTTTTTATTTTTTTTGCTTTCTGTAAATGTGTATATATATTGTTTTCTAGTTTCTGTCCATGAAGCTTTCAGCAGCTAGCATGTACTATGACTTCAACTTGGAGAGGGACAATATGGAAACCATACAGGTAATTATTAATTCATCTGATTTTTGTTGCTTTATTTTTTTTTTTTTTGGGTGTCATTATTTGTTTTTGTTAATAAATATTTATATTTTAATAATCCAATTATTAAATTATCCCTTTTGTTTTATTGTACAAGTACATGCATGTCAAGATAATATTTAATTAAACTTTCTTGGCATGATGATGATGATGTCATTAATCTATATTCAACTAATGTTCATTACTAATGAAATTAATTTCTGATATTGTATAATTATGCTTTAGGGGACAAATGCATATGAAATACAAGATATGGAGAGGATGGAAAGTGAAGGGTATGGAGGAGCTTCTTCTTTTCACTCAGCATGGCCCCTTTGACTTATAAAATTATTAGATTCATATTTATTTATTTATATTTTCTTCTTAAATTAGGAAACATGCATGCAAAAAGGAAACTCCACAATTGTATACCTTATCTGCTTATGGAAATTGAATAAAAAATATATAGAACATAAAACATAAAGTCCTTATTAATGTAATCTTGTACTTTTGTCTATAATATTTCATAATGGTATACACCTTTTTAATTATTAATGTAAAAATAAATATATGTAATATTGGTATCTTCATAATCATTTTAAAGATGAAAAAAGTTATTGGTAAGGACATATAGAAGATGACATTAGGATTGTCTTAGCCACTTCATGTGAATGAAAAATGCTAGGTAGACTATCTCTTCATCGAGGATTCTAGATCTTTTTGATGTTAAAATTCGTGTTTGATAGTGATATAACCCTAGAAAATGACACCCCTTCAGTTTCTATAATGGCAATGATTGATTTTATATATTATATATAAAATCAATTTTAAGTGATGTTAATTTCAACTTAGCGAATGATTTGTGAAGTCGATTGTTATTATATATATATCATAAATGAAAGATATATACTGTACATTTTCATCTTTTTTTTTACTCTATACGTGTCTTCACGCTCGAGTCAAAAGTGATATTCAAATAAAATATTTTCAACAGTAACAACTCAAAGTGTTAAACCTCTAACTTTAAAGATAAATTCATCTGAAAAAGCAGTTCATTTCAACTTAGACGATGATAATGAACGGTTGTGAAGTGATTGTTATATATATATATATAGATTGAAGGTTATATACAATATATTTTCTTCTTTTTTTGCCAAGACACATGTTTCTTCGCGCTTGGATTGTAGATGATACTCAATAAAATATTTTCGACAGTAGGGACTTTAAATTTTAAATCTTTTACTGCAGAAATAAAATTCACTTGAAAATGCAGTTTATTTCCAATGCGTAACTTTCTTTAATAGAAGTAAATTAATAAATTATATAAGAGCATTTTGATTAGGGAATTCATGCATCCAATGGCCGGAGGAGAGAGAGGCAATGGGTCCAGTAATCAAAAACTTAAAAAGGATAGGCATTAGTTCTTGGAGTTTTATAGTGTTACGCGCTTGTAAATTAAAGGAGTGGGGTATTTTTCTCCAACTGAAATGGGCAGATTCAGCCCCTAATTTGAGGAGGTGATAGTATGCAAACGCAACAATGCTCAGCACCGCTAACTCAAAGCAGCAGGAGGCAACTCTTATCCACTGGGAGGATACATTTGACTAACTTTTTGCTTCATTCTGAGGACAGAGAAATAAGTGCACCAAAAACTTTACTACCAACTCGGCCATGGCTGCCGGAGTTTTGGGCCTAGATGGGCCAGCCCACTATTTGTTTGGGAAAACGAAGTATATTTGAGGGCTCATTAGGCAAGTAAAAATCTCTTAAAAAAAAAAAAAAAAGGATTAAAGAAGAAAATGATAATAGCAATGGATACTAACCACTTGCCCTATTAGTTTCTTAAAACATTTAATTACATGATAACTGAAAATATTTATAGAATTAGGTTCCCTCTTGTTTTCGAAAAATATTTTTTAAACATATGTTATTTTCCAGAAACAAACAGTAAATTACTTTCTATATGAAAATTTTATTATTTAATTCTTAATGTTTCACACGATTTATCAGTCTATTTTTTTGAAATAAATTAAATAGTCAATTGGCTTTAATTTTGTTATTGAAATAATACTTTCATTTGGATCGAAACAGTATTTCACTAATCAAAATGGATTTTTTTTAATCAAACGGTGAAACTTAATTCTTTTTTATTTCAAAAATACTCTCATTCCTAATCTCAATGTGGAATAAATTCGAAATTGAGCATGAAAATGAGCCATTATTTATTTTTATTTTTTAGAATTGAATCAAAAATAAGATTAGAGTTCAAATTCATTAGACTTAGGCTCAACTCATCTAACTTGACTCGTTTGAATGGGACTTCCTGATGCCTGATGGCTTTTTCTTGAAGAACTTCATTGATGATCATGACGACAATGACAAGTGTAGATCTTATAGCCTTAATTTCCATCAACAGAACAACGATGGTGATATGGTGAGGATAGGGTTTTGAAAGGTCGGCTGGTAAGGTTTTGCGTCTTGTATCGAATTAAACCACATGCAGCACCGCTTGTGCAGGCCCGGCAATTCCTTTGAGTTTCAGAAAAAAAAAATATATATAGATGACTAGGTAAATCAATCCCCACTAGCTAAATATAGATGAGTAGTTAACGCAACAATCGTTGTCAAATTATTAGATGGTTGAAAGCAAATATGACCACCAGACAACATGAACGTGACACTGAAACAACAAGTGAAATGTCACATTGCAAAACCAACCAATAGATCGATGTATATATAATATAAGATAGTACTCTCATCTGTACTCTCTAGGACATGCCTGCTGGTCTCGAACAATATGCCACCAGCACTTGCCTTTCAAGGCTTGGATTAGTTTTCTCTTACGTGTTTCAATCCACATCCATGTATGCCTTCTCCTCATTAATTAATTTTTCAAGAATAAGAAAAATTATATATATAATCTAAAAAATATTATATATTGTAGTTTAAAGAATGATTATAACTTATTCGATCAAAACTCACTCGACTCAAAGGAGAGGAGCAGGCGCAGTGAACTGTAATTGTGAAAAGGTTGGAATTCATTTGTTACCTCTAAGTTCTAAGTGATTTCTCAAATAATAATAAAAATGACAAAAAAATTTTTCTAAATTTGAGTTTCTAAATTTGAGTCTCATACAAACTAACTCGTTGCTTGGAAGAGAAAACTGAAAAGAAAAGAATGTATACTGCCAAACTTAATTCTTGCACCGAGCTTCTTGTTCTAAATATGAATAGCCATGCGGCGTGGGTTAGCAAATCGCAGTTATAACTGAAAATCTGAACCGGACCAACCAATTTCAATTTGGTTTGGTTGATAATAAATTAATATCGATTTGGATTGGTTAATTATAAATGTCAATATGGTTTTTTGATTATGGTGCAATTAGTCGAAAAAAAATCACATGTACATGAATTAATCAGATTAGTACTCAAAAATTAAGATATTTTGTGCTTTTTAATCAATATTAAAATAAAACGAAAAATTAATAAAGATAAGTTATTTTATTTAAATGTGCCAAAAAGGTGGAACTCCTGTTTTTTAATGCTAGATTCTATATAGAAATTTCAGTCTGCTTTGGATAGATATGATATGCATTATCCATCTTGTAGCATTTATCTTTGTGATGCAAATCTAGTCATAAGTTCCAACTAAATCGGATTGGGGAAATGTTAGAAGAATTGTCAAATTGTTTAGTTATTTTTATGATCTAATATTGAAAATTTCAGGTTCATCGAATGTCGTCCAATGATATTAGTGGAGTTGATTGCTTTTTGCAAGATTGACAAGTGAGTGATGATTTTGAATTGCATTTTTGTTTTCTAAACATAGAAAATAATTATTAGTTATTCGTTTTTTTTTTTCAATCTTTACCTACAAGTATTTTTACTTTTCTTGTCATGATGTAAAAAAAAATTACGTCGAATATATTTCTCATTTAGAATTTAACTTGGTTTTATTATTTAGGCAGGATTATATATATTTTTTCTATTTATTTGAGGAATTATTAATACAAATAGCTTTTTCTTTTTATTACAAACACATTCTATTTAAGAGAGCTCGAAATAAGAGCTAATTCCAATAATTTTTTCCATTCTAATATTTTATTTTTTTAATCAAGTTCTAAACTTTTTCTGCCAAGTTTAATGTCTCTATTTTAATTTAGTTTTTCACGAGAGCAAAAAGAAAAATTGTTAAACCTATTCTTACATTGTTCTCATCAGCTAAAATCTATGATAGCGTGTCACTTTGTTTATATAGAAATAGGATCTTCTAACTAATTTTTATATTCTATGTTTATTTTAGGTTTTATTCATTAAAATTTTTCTTCATTTTCCAAAAGTGGATAATTTTTTTAAAAAAATTTCTAAAACCGTTAATAACATGCATTAGCAATAACTTGAGGAATTATAGGTAATATCAATTTAATTAAATTATTGAAATTTCCATCAATTTCTCCTTGCAAATAAAACCTCTTGTGAAGCCAATATTTAAAACAAGTTTGAATGGCCTAATTAGTGCAAATGGAGACTTGTTAATTCTAAAGAATGAGTTCCATATGATTTGTTATAATGATTAACAATCTTTAAGTTGCATGGAAATTTCATTATTATTTAATGGATCAATCATTGGTTATTTTGCCCATGATATAAGGATGATACTTCCCAATTCAATACTTCCCAATTCGGGGGAATGCTTCTGGTGTGATTTTTCTTGATTTGTTATAGATGCTTTTTTTTTTCGTCTCAAACCAATTACTTTTATGTTGTTGATTTTTAAATATCTAAGTGTTAGTGTTATTATAGATAATTGAGATATTGGAGTATTATTAAATAGGTGGCTAGAATAATATCCCATCGATAGAGGCATCTAAGCCAAAACAACAATGCCAGAAACAGTTACTAAGTAAAACACTAAGAAACCCTAAATTCCAAAAAATTTTGCAACTATATATATATCAAAAAATTTTGCAACTATATATAATATATATATAATATTATATAACATATAATTTATTCATATAATATATATAACATATAATTTTATTCTTCAGCCATAAACCTGTTCTCATCTTTCCTAATTTGATTGGAACTACAAATCCTATTACTACTGTATATATAGACTAAGTCCTTCTCATATAAATTTATTCTTCACCCATAAAAACTATATTACTTCTGATAGACACTTTTCAGAGTCTCCATTGTTTTTCTTCCAAAGGGGCCAATATGATACTGCCACCGATTATTCTTCGAAACCTTAAAAAGGATTTAAACTTTTCTTGTCTTTCAAATCTAAAATCATCCCCACTTACATACAGAAAGTTTTCTACTTCAGAAATTTCCTTGCCATCACCATTGTTACTGCTTCCTCCTGAGAAATCTCCCAAAGGAAACACCGCTAGAAATCAAAAACTGGTGACTTTCCCTCTCTTCAATCCTGTCGAG
The DNA here is from genome assembly GCF_014843425.1 of Jatropha curcas. The sequence continues at coordinate 791,601 of NW_023590999.1, forward strand.
AATCGATTTCTGAAGCGCAATGTGTAGGTTCTTCGCGCGGCTGGTTGGGTTTTGTCGATCATCGTCGCAGTGGATTTTGTTTAGCCAACGTTCTCTCTTCCAGCGTTTGTCCTGAAACTGTACCACTTCCTTATGTCGAAACGCAGCCACAACGGATGCGTTTTGAAACGATGGATGATTACAGTACGTTTATGTCCAATAGAAAATTGAAGCAAATTTTCCATAGAAAATTACAGCTGCATTTTAATACAGATAAAGAACTTCTGCTCCCACTCGATGTCCATAAGATTGCTATTTCATCCCCTCCCAATGAGGATAATTGCACCGCTATGATTATCTATAATCACCACTCCGATCTTGCCTTCTGTAGGATTGGAGACTCCTCTTGGACTGCTTTAGGTAATCAATTTGTTATTCCTTTTCATGACATTATATATTCTAGCAAACGCCAATTGTTCTACGCCATCACTGTCATTGGGAACGTTCAAGCATGGGATCTCAGGGACCCATCTTTACCAATAAGTAAAGTCATAAAATATACTTATATGCATCCTTCATTAGAGCACCCAGAAGAGATTTCAAGAGTGGAGTATGAACGCTGCCGGTACTTGGTTGAATTGCCAGAAGGGGATTTTCTTATAGTGATTAGATATCAATCTAGTATTCAAGAAGATGGGTCCTTGTTTTATCCTGAGTCTATGGATATCCGCAGTTCCTCTTCTTGTAAGACTATATGGTTTGATCTCAGAAAGTTAGATGTTGAAAAGCAGACTTTAGAACCCGTGAATCATCTAGGTGACGATGTCCTGTTTCTTGGCGCCAACGAGTCATTTTGTTTATCAGCAAGAGACTATCCAGGATTAAGGCCAAACTGTATCTACTTCAGTAATGATCCACCTGGTATGTATATGTATAAAGGGAAGCCTTACAGGGGTTATGACATTGGGGTTTATAGTCTAGAGGATTTCAGCATCTCATCCCTTCATCCTTTTGAGCTCCACAAGATTCAGCCTGCTCTTTGGGTCTTTCCCAGACCATAGTTAGTTAGGAGTCATCTTTTAACTCTTGACCATAATTATTCAAGGGAAGAAAGGATAAATAAATAAGCATATGATTAGGCATACGTCTACTTCTATTAAAAGCTATTTTATGATTACAAAAATCAATGTTTAATTGTACTGTATTAACTGCTATTACAAAAATCATTAATATTTTAATCACTTTCTATTTCTATTTTTAATAAGTAATAAAATCAGTCAGTTTCTTTTTTTTTATCACTAATAAAATTAAAGATATCATTAATATTGTTTCAAAAGTAATAAATTAAATAATAATATTATTTTTATTATTATCTATCATTAATATTTTATTTATTTATTTTTTAATATCATATTATAATGTCATCTTCATTTCAATTTTTTTGGTAATATTAATGAAATAACCCGAATTTTTATTTTCAAAATTTTTCCAATTAAATTTAATGAACCGACAGCCTGGAAATTAATATTAATATTTTAGTGCAACACCACACCGGAATATTAATGTATTAATATTTCTAGGTGCAACACTAGAGAAACCGAACCAAAAAACCGATTGAAATAAATTTTGAAAACCAGTTAAAAAATCGATATGGCCGAATCGAACCGACGAACCGGTCGACCTAAACCATTCTAGGAAATTTCTCTTTCCCTATCTCCAACGCTAATACTCCACTCCCCCTCCACCAGCAGCACTCCACCATCGCCACTGTCACCACAGCGCCACCGTCCGCGTCCTCCCTTCTTCTCTTCTGTTTCTCTCCTTCTTCTCTTCTTCTCCTCCTCCCTTTCTCTCCTTTTTTCTTCTTTTTCGTCCTTGTGGCCTGCGTCTATGGGCGAGAGACAGAGGCAAACGCAGCAGAGCGCGCGCCACTGCCACTTCGGCCACCGCCCCTACTGCAGCTCGGCAACGCAGCAGCCCTCGTCTCCGTCCAGATCGCGTTGCTGTTCTCTCTGTCGCGCCTATACTAGCAGCACAACCAGGCCTGCAAGCCGTCGCTGCCACTACAGACGGGCGCTCCGCCGGCGTCACAGGCAGCTCTGCCGTCTTCCAGCACGCCGATCGGCGTTCGCACCTCTCTCCGCCACTGCCTAGTCCGAGTTCGACCACCGCGGCAGTTACTGCTTTTTATACCCGACCGCGTAAGAATTTTCGATTCTTAGGCAATAATTTAATTAATAACTGTTAATTTAGTTAATGTATTTAGTTAAGCTATTAGTAGAATTAATGAATCGATTTATATTGTGTTTAATGTAATGTTAATTAGATAATGAAAAAATAGTTAATTAAGATTAGTATTAAGATGATAATTATTTAGATAAATGAAATTATTTTATTATTTGAATTTAATTAATCTAAGCTAAGTTAATGTTAGAAAATGTTAAGATAATTGAAATAATTCTTTATTATTTTGTAGTAATTCATTGGTAAATGTGAGAGTTAATGCGTTATAATTTTTATTGTGATGTAATTTAAGGTAGTCTTAGATGGATATAATGTTATGTGTAATATGTAATAAATTGGATTTGTGGGTTATTGTGAATAAGGAGTGAATGGAAACTGTTGTTTTGATAATTGGCCCAGACGATGGCCGTATGGTATTGGAAATATTTGTGAAATTCTGTTGATATGTTTAACAGGCAGATAGTCGCATATTTTTAGGGAATGATGCGCCGATAATTTCGCGTTAGAAAAAGTAAAATTTAAAATCTGGTATAAAAATAAAAAAATCAAATAAATAGTATATATAAAATATAAATTCGAGTAGGTCAATAAAATATGATAGCAAAAGAAAATAATAGAAAAATAGTGTTCGGGAAATCGGGAATAGTGAAAAAATAAATTTTATTTATAGAAATAATATTATAAATCTCGATTGATAAATATTACATAGAAAGAGTTTAGATAAATTATTTAAAATAAAATTTTAGAGTGGTAAAGATAAAAATATTTTGTCTGATATGAATTATTTTCTTGCTGTGTCCTTTCTTTTCTTAGATCGCCCGGGTCCATCTAGTTGCTCCTCCAGGACAAAGCATCGAAGCTTAGAATTTTCGCTCTCCATCACTGTGAGTAAATAATAAATGACATATTCAAACACGCATTATCATATCATATTATTTTAAATATTATATTTTTATTTACATATATACAAAATATAGTATTGATCATATATTTATATTTATTGTTTACTGATCAACTATAATTATACTATAATATATAGATTGGCATGGATGAAAATGTGTTATTGAGAGAATGAAATGTTGTTATTTGTGCTGTGGACTATACTGTGCATTTGTTTGTGTGGAATTAGGGAGTTGAAGTGGGTCAACCATGGGATTGTGAGACTGTTCTGTTATAGGATTACCTGATTCTGTCGATTTAGCTCGGGTAAATGGGAGAGATCGCGCCCCCGTGTGCACCCACCGTTACTGTTACTGTAAGCCACATGGTTGGCTTCTTTATTGGGCGCACGCTAAATCTTGATTTATCGCAGGCCCGCAGTGGTGGCCTCCTGTTGTGAGCTGGCCTGAATGATCTAGAATTTGATGGAGACGATCCGGCGTTGCCTCCTAGTTGGTATGGAAAGAAAAGAGAGTAATTGAAAAAAAAAAAAATAAAACAATATTGAGAGGCGGTCAAGCGAGGATTAGACCGGTTATAGTTCGGCCAGTATGAGGGGATCGGCTCCCTGGGCACATGTGAGGATGAGCTGGGGCTGAGGCGGCTCAATCGGGAGTTCGGTTGACCCACTGACTTAATTTCCACTGATGTGATAATTAAGGTGAAGTATTGTGTGTGCTGATGTAATCTGTCATCTGATGACTGTGTGTGTTCATTCAGTAAAACAGGGTGCATGTTTAGCTTGACGTATGTGTGTGTATTATTATTATTATTTCGCTGATTTGCAAAACTCACCTCTCCCCCAACAAACCTCCAGGTACTAGGAAGGCAGCTGATCGACTGGAGCTCGTGCAATCTTATCTCCGCAGAGTTATTAAATGTAAACTGTTATATGTCCTGTTATTTAATTTTGGATGTATATAATACGTTATCAGATATTTCTGGACTCTCGCAGTATAGGGTGTGTATGAATTATTGGATCTATGTAGGCATTACACTATTAAATTATATATTATGCAAACTACCGCAGGGAACCAGTAAGCCAGTAGCCTAATGGATTATAATTTATTGTGAAATAGGCCCGCAGGTTATATATTATGTGTAATCGAGATTGGGTCCATTATGTTTGAAGAGGCTTACTGTTTAGATAATTGAGACAGATAGGTAATAATTACTTACACGGCGCCCGGGGCCTTAAGCTTACCTGGTGCCTAGTGCCGAGTCCGGCCCACGGAAACGGGTCGTTAGACAAAGGTGTACAGAGTCATAAGTTATAAGTTAATAGTAACTGCGGAGTAGATACCTGTCATTGTCTTGGCACATTGGTCTTCCTTTGCTATTCCCTTTCGCGTCTGTTTCGCAACCAGACTTAAAGTCAAGTTGAATGATTAACAAAGCATCCTGCGTAGAGAGGATTAGTTAATGATGCTAGGAGACGGTTTAACAAAAATCCTTCGTATGGAAATAAAGTCATATATAATAAGTATGTAAGAAATAAGTTGCATATGAAAAAAATGAAGTCCAAATACTGTAAAGTGTATCTATTTATAATATAGTGTTGAATTTAGAATACATAATTAAAAAAATAACAAAGATGATGGTAGTGCGTGGTATATGTGTGCCGCAGAATTGGAGAAATAGTTTGCTAGTTTATTTAATAAGAATAAAACGTATCGGATGAGGACATCTAGAATATATTTTAAATTGCCGAATTAATTATTATGTATTTGCATTTCTATCATGGATGTTGGTTGGTTGGAATTATATTATAGTTTATTGGGGGTAAATATTTTTCTGGATGGAATAATTACATTTAATTAGTATAAGTACATACTGAAAAAAAAAGTAAGGATTTTGGTGTGATTTGCTATTTAATAATTGGAGAATGGAGTATTTTTCATAAAGAATTAATTATTGGGGAATATTATACCAGTGATTTTTTAATTAAGAAAGTAATTACTGCTTGGTGGAGTAAAGTGTATTGTAGTCATTCATCAACTATTCCCTTCAAGTGTATGAATATAGGGAATCATATAAATTATTTGTGGTTATAAGATACGTAAAATGTGATCCGTAGTAATAGACAAACTTACTCTGTATGGCATTAGTAAATGGATATTGTGTATTGTGGCATCTTATGGTTTTTAATATTGGTACAAGTAGAATTAAATCTAATGGTCATTTAGCCTTTTGATATTTAAAATAATGGTCCACCATGGTTATGTGAATTACAATCAATGATTTTGTTTTAAATGGAGATTCTATGATCTGAGTACTCCATAAAGGGAATTAAGGTACTTACGTTATGTTAATATTGGGCTTTATGATGATTAAGAGTATTGGTGAATGACATCGGGACATGGAGAGATAATTGTTCCAATTATTTAATTGATATAATACTAGTAATTAGATAAGTAAGGATGGATCTAGTCCTGTTATTGTATGGATATTAAGAAAAGAGATCAATTGTAATCAATTACAGAAACGTGAAGGGTATAAATTAATATGATTTAAATGAGGATAGTCAGTAATTAGTGATTTAAATGAGGATAGTCAGTATTTAGAGTTTTAACAAATTAGGGATCATGGGTAACAAGATTTGAGAAAAATAGGAATAGTGATACCTCAGCAGCTTTAAGATAAAGACTTCTATACTTTGGGAATTCATATGAAAGAGTTATGGATCCATGTGTGATATAATTAAGATCCTAGTATATGTAGGATGTTTAATAAGCCAGACTAAGCTTATGGATCAAGTATAATAAAAAAAAAAGTAAAGGATAGCAAAGGAAATTAATGGTTTTGGGATTGAAATGCTATTATATTCAATGATAATTATATCAGGAAAATTATAGCTTGAATATAATTTGAACATAATTTGAATATAAAGAATAGAGGAGAATAATGTTTGTATAATTAAATAGTTTCTTGTTATCTCTTGGAATATAGAGAGAATGTGAATGTTAAGAAATTAAATGATCATGAATAGTAATTTTATGCTGTAAATAAATTTAAGATTTATGAAAAAAAAAAAAAAAAAAAAAGAAGAGTTAAGAGTTGTGAAAGTTCAAAAGATGCTTTAGAATAAGTAGTTAAGAATAGGTAGTTAGACAAAAAGAAGTGAAATATTATTAAAAGTAGAAAGATGGAACATGTATACTATTGAAGGTAGGGAAATGGCTTTGAGGTTTAAAATAGTCGTCACTATCGGTGATAATTCTAATAGAATATTAAATAAATAATTGATAATGTTATAAACCAACCATATGAGTTGAGTTAATCGGGTCCTTGCAAGGTGAGTTTTGAGAACTTTGTGGTTCATATATAGTAAATTCATATTCATATTCTAAAAAGAGATCAAAGGTAGGAAGTTATTGAATGTCTGGTGGTATACAAATAGATAATGATTTAAGGATTGTAATCCCGATGATGAAAGAACTTAGTACTTATATTCAGAAAGATAGACTTTCTACTCGAGAGAGAGATAAGAAAATTTTGACTTATGTAATTTGATAGCATCTAGTTGGGAAATAGTAATGATTGGGAATAAGAGTTGATAAAAGATCATGGGGGTTTAGCTTGAGATGACAACGAATGTGAATAAATTTAATCTCTTGACGTAAAGCAATTAAAATAAGGAAATTCTATTAATTAGTGCAACTTTTGCAAGTTACTTGTTTTATTGGATAAAGAAGGAAAATTATATTTATGTCCTTCCTAGTAGAACGTATAAAGGTAATTAGAGTATTTTCATTTATTAGTAAGCTAGCTGGGTTTTAATTTACTATTTGTTTGGGATATTGAAAATTTGTGTAAGAGCAAACAAGTAGATTTGGAATAATTTTAGCCAATTTAGTGAGAAGTATACACGCGGGTATTTAAAGATTGAAAATATAGAGTATAAGATTAGTGGATGTGCTAACAAGACGATCTAAGAGTATATCTTATCTATACTTGATGGCTAACTTAAATGTGTTAATCTGGTGATTTATTAATTTAAAATTGCTCATGGAATTATTGAGATATCAAGTAGGATGAGAGTCATTAAGATATGATTGGAGTCAATGTAAAGCTATTCTGAAGTTCTTAGTAATTGGTGGCAATTATGATTGAATGAATGTAATTGTGTTATAAATGGCAGATGTGACATATCTTGTGGAATTATGATTGAATGAATATAATTGTGTTATAAATGGCAGATGTGACATATCTGGTGGCTTAAGAGACTACTTAATTTGTTAGGTCCATTTTTAAGAATTCAATGAGGTATTAACTTTGTTTGGAGTAAAGAACATAGAGAGAACATAATTAAGGTTGAAAATATTCCTAGATCGTATTAGGTATAAATTTTACAATTTTTGGAGGTGACAGACATTATGATGGACTTGGAAAAAGGAATAACTCAATGATATTATTATCTAAATATTCATAGGCATTCATGAGATTAAGAATAAACATAAGACAAAGGACATAGTCTAATCAGGAGTTGAATTATGGGTTTAACATTCTTGATCTCTTACTTAACTACTTGTTTAGGATTTCTGGATACGTAGACCTAGGTAAACTGGATATAAATTACGGTTTGGAGAATTTTACATCTTGATTAAGCTTGTAAAAAAAAAAAAATGTAGACTGGATTTCATTATGGAATGGAGTATAGCAATTTCATCTACCTTAATTATTGAACAACGTCAATGATTATGAGGGCAAATATAATGGAATTGGAGTGATGGAAAATGGATGAGTCAGCATGTTTAGGTTTTGAATTTTTTGCATGTAGGTTTTGAATTTTGAAATAAGGATTCTAAATTGGGATAGTAGTAAATTTGATTGAATATGTGGATTCTTGTATCAGTAAGATTAAATACTGGGTTGGTGTATGAGTTTCTTATGGAGTGATGATCATTGCCTATGATAGCTAATGAGAGAATAAATGACAATACATCAATGTAGGTCTCATGATATATATAGCTAACGAGATTAATAATCCTCACTTGAGCAGAAGCTATGTGGAACTTAAATTCTCACGTGTAACGGTGAATACTAGTGTCGAATCTGTAAATTAACTATGGTGATAAGGTAGATATCTAGACTTTGGGGATAGATTCATCTCATAATCATCCTACCCTCCCTATAAATTAGATTTTCTTCCCCTTAGTTTGTCTTCATAAATTTAATAAAAATTAGTTCCACCGGTCTGACTAACGAACTCAAAAATATTTATCTCATCTTCTTGGTTCATCCTTCTAGCTGCTCAGAAGAACAAGTATTCTACTGAATGTGAATGTCACAACTTTTAGCAGTTGTAGCATTATGTGAGAATTACAGCCACCATTGTCGTAAACAACTGTTGCATCCTTGTTTCTAACTGAAATAACCCGAATTTTTATTTTAAAAAATTATTCAATTAAATCTAATGAACTAATAGCCTGGAAATTTATATTAATATTTTAGTGTGAATACTATTAGAAACCGAATCGAAAACCGATTGAAAAAAATCGAAAACCAGTTAAAAATCGATGATTTGGGCCGAATCGAACCGAACCGAACCGGTTCGACCCAAACCATCTAGAAAAAAAAAAAAAAAATCGAACCGGTTCGACCCAAACCATCTAGAAAATCTCTTTTTCTTTTAGAAAATTCTCTTTTTCTTTTATCTCCAATGCTAAACTCACTCCCCCCTCACCAGCGCATCTCCACTCCATCGCCACTGCCATCACAGCGCCACTGCCACTCTTCCCTCTTCTTCTTCGTCTTCTTCCTTCCTTTCTTCCTTTCTTCCTTTTTTTCTTTCTTTTTCTTTCCTTGTGCCTGCGTTCTTGGCGAGACAAAGGCAACGCAGCAGAGCCGCGCGCCACTGCCACTCCGCCACCGCCCCTACTGCAGCTCGGCAACGCAACAGCTCCGCCAGCAGCTCCTCGTCTCCTCGGCCAGATCGCGTTGCTTGTTCCCTCTGTCGCGGGCCTACAGCAGCAAGCACAGGCCTTGTCAAGCCGTCGCTGCCACTACAGATCGGGCCTCCGCCGGCGTCACACAGCCTCTGCCGTCTTCTCCAGCACGCCGATCGGTGTCTCCACCTCTCTCCCCACTGCCAGTCGAGTTCGACCACCTGCAGTTTACTGCTTTTAACCGACCACGCGTAAGAATTTTGTCGATTAGCAATAATTAATTAATTAACGTTAATTAGTTAATGGTTATTTAGTTAATGTTATTAGTAGTTAATTAATTAACATTAATTGTGTTTAAATGTTTAATGTTATTTAGATAATGAAATATTAGTTTAATTAATTTGAAGTTAATTAATTTAGTAATATTAGATAATGAAATTAATGTTATTATCATTTGTAATTAATTAATCTAGCTAAGTTAATGTTAGTTAATTAAAGTAATCTTATTATTTGTAGTTAATTAATGTAGTTAATTTAAATTGGTAAATGTGAGTAGTTAATAGCTTTATAATTTTATTGTTGATTTAGTTAAGGTAGTTTAGATATAATGTATTGTAATGTATAATTTTAATTGTGTGGTGATGTTGAAGATTGATGGAGGATGGGAAATTTGATTGATTGACTGCCCGACGGATGGGCTGTGGTTTGGAAAATATTAGATATATTGTTGATATTTTAACAAGTGGATAGTCCAATTTTTAGGGGAGATGCTGCCGAAATTTCGGTAGAATATAAAAATAAAATAAATTCAGGTATAAAAAAATAAATAAATAAATAAAATAAATTCGGTAGGAAATTAAAATAGAGTCAAAGAAAATAAAGAAATAGTTTCGGTAGAAAAATAAATTTTATTATAGGAAAATAAAATTAAATCTCAGATTTAAATTACATAGAAGAGTTTAGATATAAAATAAAAATTTAGAGTGGTAAAGAAATATTTTTCTGATAGGAATTATTTTTCTGCTGTGTCCTTTCTTTTTCTTAGGATCGCCCGGGTCATCTAGTGCTCCTCCCAGTGACAACATCGAAGCTAGAATTTCGCTCGTTCACCACTGTGAGTAATAAAAATTAATGCCATATAACACTGCATTTGCATATCATTTATTTATAAACCATTTATAATTTTTATTTACATATTACGCAATAATATTATAAGTATTTATCTATATATTATGTTAACGATCACTATAATCTATACTTATATATAATGTGTGCATTTGGATTGAAATGGTGTATTATGATGAATGAAAATGCTTTGATTATTGTGGCATTGTGACTATACTGTGATTTTGTTTGTGTGAATTGGATTGAAGTGGGTCACC
>NW_023590999.1:802532-922727 GCF_014843425.1 Jatropha curcas
CGATAGCTGCAATGAGCATAGTCATAACTCGGATAGATGCACCACTTGTCTCCTGAATGCGGATGAGGAGTAAACTGGAACAAAAGAAAGTGAAAACATTAATATCAAAACTAGACAGGTTTAAAACAAATTAATTATGTTATCTTATGATAACACTGCCTTGATTCTATAAGCAATGAGGTCAATACATATTAAAGTTATCACTCTGCATGTCTTGCTTCATTCTGAGTGGTTGCCTTCCTCTCAAATCATGGCCTCGTCTTCATTATCTCATCAAAAAGTTTCAAGACTCTGGCAACGGTCTATTCCCTCAAGGACTGTCAATCTTGCTTTCCCTATACTCTTAATCTCATTAGGGTCTAAAAGAAGCATTGTACTTTAATTAACCCTTCTAGGTGTCAATTGACTCAAAAATAAAAAACAATATGACTGCATTATTTGCATTTCATTGATAGAAATACTTGCCAACCAACCACAACACCATGTCATTGATCCTAACTTGCCAAGACAACAGTACAAGATTTGACTGGGATTTCACATTAAAGTGTGGCACTTCTTGTGGGTTACATAAGGCTTTGGGGCCTCTTCCAGCCTCATGATGTTAGCTTTTAGACATGTTTCTCCAACGTTATATGATTGGATCAAAAGCCAACCGTCATTTCTCACCAATTGCAACCGAGAAATTGCAGGTGGTGGACACCAGCAACAGTATTGCCTGTGGCTTAAGTGGTAACACCAACATTGCAGTGTATTCACCCACGGATAGAAAATCAGCAACGCAGCCATTACCTAGCATAAGTTAAACCCATGCGGCCTGGGCGCCAAGACTGAGGAGCATAGTGAGATGTTATAGTCCTGTCGGATATGACAAGGCAGGGACTGACATGAATCCACATTGGGAGTATTGGAAATTTATGTAGGGTTTACATGGCTTTTGGGCCTCTCCACATCATTGACGTTAGAGTGTGCTTCTCCCAAATTCATCTCCTTTCCATAAAAATAATATCAAAAGAAAGCAAACTAGTATAAAATGTAATAATTACATGTTATGGGGCAATTGGATAGTTTGAATAGAATTCACCAGGGATCTTTTATCTGAGCCCTTTCTTGATTTTTTTTTCTTTTTGTTTTTTTGGTATGGGGAGTGGCCCTAATGGATGGTGCAGAAAACACTTGATATTACAAGTAGCTATTAACTACAGCAGAAGTCCATTTGGTAGTTACCTGATGATCAAACATAAGCATGACCCCTTCGTATTCAGCTCAAACAAGCTAAATCATATAGATCTCTGGAAAAAATCGCTGGCATGTAAGTGATCTGCAAAAGGAAAGATGAAATGTCAATGCGCAAAAAGAAATCCCAAACACAATACACCCAAGCCAGTCAAATAGAGCAGTTGAGAATACCTTGAAAAGGTTCCAAACCATCCACGGACCAATTCTCTTCAATTTGATCAATATATTCCTTCTTCAGCCTTCAGGGTTTTGGTATCATCAAACCTAAAAAGCAAACAAAGAAAAGCCAAACATTAGGAATAATTATCATACAGTTAATCCTCAAACAGAGCACATCAACCAGGCATGTATATTTGACAGGAGCCTAAAAGTAAACATGTTTCGCCAAATAATTGACCCCAAGCCAGTCTCTCACTGATAGTGCAGAATGATCAACCAATAATCCCCTCACTCCCCCTCCCCTTACCCCTCCCTGCCCCTTTTGACAAATCCCCTCTAGATAATGGAGACACTCTATTGACATATACATATAGATAGTTGCTGGAAATAACACTAGAAATCTTATAGGTTTGCTAAGCTTGCCTTGCATGACAGTAGTTGAAGCTAAAAACAAATTACCACTACCTTACTGTCTCTCTCTTAGATAAAAAATGTTTAAGTAACAAAAAAATAAGGATATGAATCAGGGCCAAGAACTTAAGGAATAGAATAGGGGAAGTTTAGGAAAATAATTCTTGCAAAAGAAAATTAACTGCTAAAATGTTGATATACTGTTTTTCTTGCAAATAATTGAGCTAGAAAAACATGCAATATAACAAGAACCTGATTTATAAACTCACTCATTGAATTAACCAAAAAGAAAACATCAAATACTGATGTAGCACCTCTGATAAAAAAAAAAAAAAGAAAGACAAGCAATTCACCGTAGGTAAGGGCATTCCACTTCGCCTACCTTTGCCCAGAACCAAAGCTAACGAACATTGCCTGTTCAAAGAAATTACCATGCACCAAGGTAAATGATAAATCTCAGAGTTAATTTATTCGCCCTTTCTTGAATATCTCAAAACGTCAACAACATTAATAACAAAATAATACCTTTGCATGTCCGATATGAAGATATCCATTAGGCTCTGGAGGAAAGCGAGTATAAACTTTCCCCAGTTACTTCAAGGTGCTTCTCAAGCATTTCCTTTGTGTTGCTGCATCCTCAAAACAGACAGCTATCACTGAAGGAATATTTCAGTATTGCACCTGGTAATCCAGAAGAGAGTTTGTTAACACATGCTATTTAAATAAATGGAAACTCTTTTAACTTGCATGTGGTGATGAAACAGGCAGGCAGTTTAAGATTTGTTATTAATTGGCAGGCAAAGGAAGCATTTAAGATTCAATGTACACTTCTCATTATTATTCGCACAAACTAAAGTCTAGAACAATATTTCACTTGATGCATGGAAATCACAAAGGCAGTTATTTGGCAGTGAATTAAACTCAAAGCTCAAATCCGAACCCTTGTATTAATTAAAATCAAACTTATGCATAACCAGTTATCATATTGAAAGTAATTAAACCACCTTGAAATTTTCTTCAGGGTTGGGAAATATAAAGGAATGATGAGATCTTCCTCAGAATTGGCTCCACTGGAGAACATCAGCAAACTTTTTTCCTCCTGCATATTTTAGCAACAGACAACACTCAATGAGATAGGAATTAAAAACTTTTTCATTTCAAAAGCAATAGGTGGCTACTATGAAACTGAAGCTTACTCAAGTTTAGCGGGCTTTTCCTTTCTGCTTTGCGGGCTTTCAATTATCAGCTGCAGTCCTTTCACCAAGTAATTCAAATAAATTTGCATCTATGAGTGCTAAACAAGCCAAAAAAAAAACATGAAAGCAGAAGGAAAGAAATTGTCAACAAAAACATATTAAAATAAATCATACTGTTTATAAGATTTGATTTTGAGAACATAAATTAACCATGTCACCTTGACAATCTTTGGATTCAGCCCATGGAGGCCTCTCCGAAATGCCCAAAAAAAGATCACCACTTAGAATCAAAATAAGAAAGCCCAAATTTACACTATTTAACCAACATGAGCAGAAAAACGTAATTAAGAATTCCAATAAGTTACATAGATGGAACAAATCAAATATAAAAAGCAAAGTAATCATACATGCACCAACGCAACAAAAATGCAATAACAAACACATTAAAAGTAAAATTAATTAGCACCATGGGTAAAACATACATTGGATGATGGAGAAGCACAAAAACCCTTCAGAAAATCACGAAACAACTGGCCCCAAATTTTCATGGTAAAGATATAAAAAGATGGGAAGTGAAGAATGAAATTTTAGAATTGAATACAAACCATTTGTCGATAACGTAGCTTCAAAATGGATTCCTTATTCTGTTTCAAACACTTCATTAACAGTAAGTTTCATATCTTCTACAGACACCTCAACAGCCTTCCCCGCTCAGAAGCATAAAGTGTATCAACACAGCCCATAATAATGTGATCAACCAGAGAAATTATAAATAGTACCGATGACCAGAAAAGTAAATTATTTAATAATGATGATGAAATAAAGATGAGGTATATTGAGAAAACTAGAAAAAGTGGCAGAAGAGCATACAATATTATATAGCATAATCCTGGAGCAACTACCATAAACAAGGACTTTCAATCAAAGAAGATAACTTACCAACGCCGCATGCTTCTTTCAAATTCATCAACTTGAAAACTTCCAGAGAAGCAGTGGAGATAAATGAAAATGCCAGCTCTAGCTGGGCTTGGGGGTTGAGCTGCAAAAATCAAACATGTAAGAATCCACCAAAAAATTAACTTCAAATTAAATATTTTAATTTATATTCCAAAAATTCAAATTGCAAATATTAGAATTAAGAGCAAAATTGAAAAACCTTTGAGGAGACAATATATTCCCAGCAAAGTAGGCCGAACTTATAGTACCAGCGCATTTGGCTGGTACTTGTCGCCAAACCTTACAAACCCACATAGCAACCCACAGGGCTTTCAGATTTGGTGCGGATGCCCAACCAACAACATGAAAAAAGAAAATGCAAAGGCAATTATGTAGCAAAAAGAAATTCGTGCGATCAAATTAAACAGTATATTACAAGTCCATAAAGTTCAACCCAAATTTAAAATACAGGTAATCGAAACTATCTTATCTTAGGGAAAATTCAATTCCGATATACTCCCTAGATTTACTTTGAAGCAAATAATGCCAGAAAAAAACTGAATGTTAATATGAATTGTCCTCACAGGGTGTAGATGAAGGTTTCGATAGTTCTAGTGCATCCTCAGTAACACAGCCTGAAGACAAGTGACAAGAAAAAAAAAAAATTAGAAAATAAAGAAAAATCATGTCCAAAATACATACGCATAAAACAGGATTTTCCACTACTTCATAACTGAACAAAAACACAAAAAAACCCGAAATCTTGTTAAGACTATTTTACCAGTTTCCATTGTTTTAATCCTTCAATTTTTCAGCAACAAAAACCGAAATCCATCATTCCATTGTATAAATATAATAAAATCGAAAATTGTACCAATTACATTGCAAACACGCAAATCGATCAGTAACCTCGTGAATAAAACAGGTCGTCAGACTATTGGGTCACCTTGTTATTGGCGATTGTGTTCTTGGCTGTTCTCTCATCGATGCACCAATTTTCAAGAATAGCTCTAATGGCGCCGCAGAGCCCTCTCCTTCCCCCCCATTTGTTGAGAAGGAGACAGAGAAACAGAGCAATGCTTATTTATCACTCACAAGGGAGATTCTGGGGGCCTGCGAGTGTAAGGACGTAAGGCTGCGATGTTAAAACTTAAAAACCCTGCCGACGCATAGCGTTGACCGGACTTAGGAGAACGATGGCTGGAAACGAAAGGAGAGAGGGTATGAAGCGTCGCCGTCTACTGATCTACTTTGGCTCGCCGGAAAAATCCGAAGAGGAAAGCAGCATAAACCGCGGACTGTACTACTGCGGGCCGCGATAGCAGCTCCTTGGTTCGCTGCCCCAGCCGGAACGGGAAGAGAGATGAAGGAGAGACCGGAGCTTCTTCGTCAACGAGAGAGAAGCCGACGTCGCCGGAAAGTCGACGAAGCAGAAGGCTCACGCGAATTTCCCAGATCCGAAGGAATTCGCTGCTCTCCTGCGCCTTCTACGTACGCCAGAAACGAAAGAGAGGAGGAGAAATCAAGGCAGGACTGGCTTCGGCGAGGAGGCGGCCGGCGCAGGAGGGCCGGGCTGGTCTCTGGTGGTCGGAAAAAAACGAGGGAAGGAAGGGGGAGGTGAGCGTCACTGCTAAGGGGAAGAAAAAATAGGTTTCTAGAATTGTTGGGTTAGGTTTTAGGTTTGGTTTGTTGATTTCAGGTTGGTTCGGATATGGTTCGTCCAACTTTATGATTTTGTATGATTTTTGATTTCCAATCGTTTATCGGTTTTCAATTTAAATTGTGGGTTTGTTCCAACTATATAAATCAGTGTGCATGTAAAACTAGTTTAAATTAAATTTCATTGGGGCGTTAATTTGTATGATCAGTGGGTTTGATCTGAAACCTCTGTTGAATTTATTCTTGAACACAGCATCGGCAGTGCTGGCGGATAACACGCCTAGGGTGTGCCATTTCTTTCTTGTTTAAGGTCCACTCTTTCCGTATTTTTAGGCCGGGGTTTTCTATAAAAATGCAACAAATTTCCTAAGATCAAGTAAAAATGTTATTCAAAGAAAGCTAGAACAAAAAAAAAAATATAAAATAAAAACTAATTAACGTAATTAAAATATTAAAAATCCTAATAAAAACTATATTTAAAATACTATAAATAACACTATCAATTCTCCAAAACTTAAAACCCATTGTTTTCCTCAAATAACAAAACTAAGAACAAAAGAAAACACCAAAGCTAAACAAACAACAAAGCTAGATTCAATATGGTGAGATTAATTATTCAGCCAATTTTTCAAAAATATCAAAAATTATTAATATTAAGAATAAATTAAGTATTCCTACGCTAATTATATTATTAAGGCTATTTTCAATTCTCAATAAAACGCATTCCTTAATTAAGATATAAAGTTAATAAGATTTTCAACACCAATAATTAGTCAATCTATGACAAAATAAAATATAAAATTTCATAAAAATATTTAACATTTACAATAGAGTTTAATTAAAATAAATCCAACATTCTCATATGCAAAAATTCGTAATCTCTTTCTTTCACAATTTGAAATGCACACAATTGGAAAAATCAAAAGTTCTTTATTAGGTGTATAATGAGATTTTAGAGAGATATACTTATCTGAAACAAGGGAAATGATAAAAAGATAGATTAAAAAGTACAAAAAATGCCATAATCTCAAGATTTTTATGCATCAAAAAAATATTTTTTTTCAAAAGAGAAAATTACTGTGAATTAATTTACTAGCCACCAATATAGAGACCATTGACAAAGGATTATTCTTCTAATAATTAATATTATATATATAATATATATAATATATATATAATGGTAGCTAACCTCCAAATTATACATTCTTGTACTAGGGTAATGAATTTGAACTTGGTTTAGATGGCTAAGTTAAATTAAAGGTAAACAAAAAAAATTGGATATAGGTTTCAAATTGGTTGCAAAGTCATAATTTAACTTAGATGGCCTAGGCTAAATATGAAGTTCATAAAAAAATTCCTAAATCAATCTCTTTCTAAATGTAAGCATTTAAAATTTTGCATGAAAGGGAATTCTAATTTGCTTCTAGGAATGCAATGTTAAATAATTTTTGATTAAAACATACCTATATTACCATAAAGATTCAAACAAAATCAAGGTGTTTCATGCGTCTTAAATAAGAATGGTTAAATCCAAGAATCATTTTAAAGTCAAAAATTCAAATTAAAACTAAAACATACTAGGACTAATAAAAAATAACTAAAATTTATCGCAAGTTACTAAATTATCGATAATTTTCAAGCTTGTGCTCACCAATTTATTCCAACCATATTAACTAATGAAACATATAAAACTAAAATTTTAACTAAAAACGTGTTCTTCCCCCAACTTAATCAGCACATGTCTCCAAATGTGTGCCAAAAACATTAAGACCCACTTTCTCCAAACTCATCACTATATTATCAAACAAGGTGCAAAAATAAAAATAGAGTTGAAACACCTACTACATTGTATGAGAGCCGAGCTAGATTCTGCAGTGAAAAAGAAAACTGCAGACCTAGTCTAATGGTCAGGAGAATTAGGATTATTGAGTATCGGGTCGGTGAGTGTGGTGATAAAGTATTTCTGAAAGTATTCACCCATGGAAAAAGGATCCTAAGGTCCTTGGACGAATAGGGTAAGCTTAGCCCTAGGTTCCATTAGTCATACGAAGATTGTTGAACGTGCTCGGACTTATTAGGCCTATCGCCTAGCATACCTTCAACCTTAGACGGACTTCATATGTCGTTTCACGTATCAAATGTTTAAGGAGATACAGATCAAGACCATCACATGTGTTATCAGCAGAAGAGATGACAGTTCAAGCGGATCTCACTTATGAAGAAGAACAGTTCAGGATCCTATCAAGAGAATGAGAAATGAAAAGAATTGCGGAACAAGAAAATAGCATTGGTAAAAAGTTTCTTTGGAGGAATTCATAAGACAGAAGAAGGCAAAACTTGGGATCTGAAGAAAGAAACCGAATTGCGAACAAACAGATATTCCGCAGTTGTATCACAACAGGTAAACTTCGGGACGAAGTTTTTTATTTAGGAGGGGAGAATTGTGAACCATCCTACCGAGTCGCAGTGGAGGGGAGAACTGTGACATCCTACCGAGTCGAGTCTTTGCATAGTCGAGTCTTTGCATAGAGTCGAGTTGAACCAAACCCGATTGGGGTAGAATGAGTTTATTAGTGGACTTACTTGATTGAGAGAAAAAGAGCAAAGTATAAAGATTTGGAGTTACTTGCATTAGAAGAACAAGTTTGGGTATTAAGTTGTAGCTTTTACCCAATTGAGGTACCATGTAGTACGTTTCCATCATTTATCTTGATTTTGTGATGACTTACCCGTAATCATCCCATTCACTTTCCCATTGTTCATCTTTATCTTTATCTTCTTCATATTTCTCATCCTCTTCATTTCCTTTATTTCTTCCATCCATTTGAGCAAAACCTCAATAGCATTAAGGCAACCTCTAGTTCTCCAAGTAAGTAGAATTTCTTGAAGCTTTATGCTATTCAACCTCTAATTGAGTTATATCGTAGATAAGTGATAAGAATTTTTATTCTAGGTGAAGGAAGTTCAAAGAGTGTAGAGAAGAGAAGTTAGAACAGAGCTCACGCGTTTTTGGAGTAAAGGTCTGATATCTCTTGATTTTTATTATTGTCCTTGCATGAGAATTTTTGTGGTGTGTTGCTATTGAGACAATATATTGCTTTGTGTTGGAGAATGGTAGTGGTGAGAAAACAGGGGAGGTATTGAGTTTATGTTGAAAACAGGGGATGAATATATGAAGTGGAAACAGAGTTTGCTGGAAATTTTACCAGCAACTTCATCGTCATAGAAGAGTTATTTGTTCCTCTATGTGTTAGCTTTGCATGGGTTTTTGAATCACCCAAATTGGATTTGTATATTGAGAGATATGATCAAAAGAGTCCAGACTGCGCAGGCTGGAAACGCGTCGCGACCTGGTACTGCGTAGGCTGGAAGCACGTTGCGCGCTCGCGACTTTGCACTGTGCGCGCGCTACTTTCACTTCAAACTCACTGACTCTCATTTTGTTCTTCTCGCGCTCGCGACCTTGCAAGACGCGCTCGCGAAGTTGGCCCTTGGCCTGGAAGCGCTCGCGACTTGAGTTGCGCGCTCGCGTAGTTGGCATGAAAACTCACTGTCTCTCATTTGGCACACTACGCGCTCGCGACTCTCAAGTACGCGATCGCGACTTTCATTTGCGCGCTCGCGACTTGTGCCCGATAACACACAGACTCTCATTTTTGCATCTCGCGCTCGCGACTTCGCAATGCGCGCTCGTGACTTTCACCTGGAAACTCATTGACCTTCAGGTGTGCATTATGCGCTCGCGACTTTGCGCTCGCGACTTCCACAGGCGCGCTCGCGACTTGGCTTTTCCTGCATTTTTGGACTTTCTTTTCCTATGTAAATGGATTCCTTGCTCAACTTGTATGCATCCAATCATTGTAAAACAAAAAGACAACATTAGAATATGGATTAAAACAACAGGCAAGCATGCAAATGATGTGAAATCATATGAACATGATGATTTATGAAGTGATGAACTATTACTATGATGTTGTGTTATACTTGTGACATACCAACATTATGCTCCATGGGGGTTAGGTAGAAACCATGTAGATAAGACCATGTCGCGACATAGGATAGCAGATCTGCGCCTCATACAGTTTGTTACTCCGGCTACAGGCCGTTGAGTGCCGGCTACAGGCCGTTGAGGGGATATGATTAATATGGGCCAGTAGCAGCCAAGTTACAGTATTTCATTCCAGTTTATACAGTTTTTTCTTTATCACTTCGGTTCGCTATAACCTTATGGAGCTAATACAGCTATCTTGACTTATATGGCTTGCAGGATCATACAGCTATATATAAACAAAATGAAAAGACCATCAAGGTAAACCTGAACATATATGAGATTGTGTGCTTATCTGTGCTATATATGTGTTTGTCCATGGTTCTTTACACATGTATTGTGCTTATTTCGTTCTGTTTAGTTGAGATATCACTGAGCTGTTATTTGGCTTCAGCTGAGTTACCTGTTTTAACTCGCAGGTTTTTGAAGACTGGTCCATTAGAGAGTCGAGTTTACAAACTGCTGCAGTTCATCTGTAGAAGACTCGGTCCTTTCAAGGGTAGCTATTCCTTTGGATGTGTATATCTTTTGTCTTCTTTTTCATTGGCATTACGGGCAGCACAGTTGGGCCCAATTTCATTTTGTACACTAGTATCATGTCTTAATAAAATATTCAGTACGTTATACTATAAGCATCTCAGCAATGTCTTATATTCATTATACATTTATGAATGTCAGCATGTCCAGGATTTAAGTCATGCCAGATTTGTAAGCATCTCGGCTCGGTTTTATCGGGTTTACGGGTGACCGGGAAGGGGATGTTACAGATAATCTCTCCTACGAAAGTGGATGTCAGCATGTCAGGATTTAAGTCATCCAATTTGTAGCATCTCGGCTCGGTTTATTCGGGTTTACGGGTGGACCGGGAAGGGATGTTACAGATAATCTCTCTACGAAAGTGGAAGCTTACCAATTGTGGTAGATACTTGAAAAGTCTTAGAATTTGTTTTATCCACGTCATCATATTGAGAAGCAATTTCATTAAGTTCATTTACTTGATTAATAACAAGCTTAGAATCAATCATTTTAAAATCAATATACTTGTTAATTAAAAAGATTTATTTCCAGCATCCTCATTAACATACATTCACTCAATTGCAAACAATTCAAATGTAGGATAACATTTGTGAAAGACATTTAAGAGGGCATTGCTCATTGCGTTCAAAATCATCAAGCAACATACAAAATCATCTTTAATCTATTTTCATTGTGCTTCAGATAGATGTCCACTATCATTCCCATCTTGCGGATATGGAGTAGTGAGAAAATAAAGAACCTTAGCAATTGTCCACTGGCTTTGTTGTTTTGTGGATTGTACTCTTCTTTGATGGAACATTGGTGGATTGTTTTGATCTTATTACATGACTTGTTTGTGCACTTAGTCGTTTACTACCTACAGTGCCTCTATGATTTTGACATCAATTAATCCACTTACTTAACTATTGGATTGATGGGATCCATAGTTCATATTCTGGCAGGGAAAAAAAAAATACTTACATAAAATCTGTTATTGTTAAAAATAGTCAATTATGCCTTAAACTGAATGACATACACTACAGCAAAAGCTAGAAAAGGGGAAGTTCCATACTTTATATCCCGTGAAATACATTGGTTATTTTCTTATATAATAACAATGTGATATTACTCATTCAAAGGATTCAATGTAAATTCATATTATAATTTAATATATTAAAAGTAAATTAAAAATGTTGAAAGTTAAACTTATAGACTTACATCCATCATCCATTGGATTGTTATCTATGTGCTCGTGGCTTATTGGCTTTCTTATTGAATATTGTATATATGATTCCCCTGCTGAGATGTTTCCTATTAACAACTACTATTCTATCTACTCCTTGGGTTTATCACAAAAATAATGTTTTGAAATTTTTTTTTTTTGAGTATAAAAGATTTTAGGAAATCACTTGCTCCAGGATTTCTATTGCGTTTTCTATTTGCTCAAAAATCAATATTATATCATTATGAACAAGTTTAAAAATATATTTGTATATATGGAACTCATGATAATTAACCGACGTATCACGTTGTGCTATATACTCATATATATACTAAAAAGAATATATTAGATAATAAGATTGAGGAATAAGGTATTCCTATTTAGTGAATGATCAATACATAATTTCAAACATATAAGGTAGAACAGAAAAATGGGTAATTGGTAGCAATAAATCTATAGATGGGTAGAAATAAGAGAGATATTGAGGTCAAAAGCTAAAAAAAAATGGAGAAATCCTATATGATATAATTGCATAAATATATAGCAATGTTGTTTTTGTAATTACAAAGTGCAACCATGAAAATTTTTGATATTATAATATATTGGGCTTAGTATAGGGTGAAAAAAAAATCATAGAGTACAAACATAAAACACAAATATAGGGCAGGTTCGAGGTAGTTTTGGCCTGGTACAATCAAATACCTCACCTAGTCACATGTAATTTGATTTTCGGATTATTTCGAAATGCAATCCAAAAATTGACAAAATATTAAAAAAATAGCATTGTTTGGATCGTTCTAATTTGAATCAATGTGATTTCAAGTATTTTTCCATTCCTATATAAAAAACAATCCGTAGAAAGTCCAAGGTGCAATTTAGTATGCTACAATTAAATACTAACTGTGCTCCATCCCTAGTGATTTGATTTTCATATTACCTTGAAATGCAACCGAAATATTGATAGTCCGAGTCATTTTACAGTTTCTATGTGTAACAATTTGGTGCTATTAAGACAATTTGGACTCCAAAACCGTAAAACAAGCTAGTAATTTGATTTTTAAATTTTACAAATATAACTTTTCAAAAGTTGTGATTTTGGATTGGTCTTAATTGACTTTGGCTGTTTGAATCGATTACGAACACTCCTGCAATGACGTATTGAAGCATGGTGAAACATTTTGGTAGACTAAATACATAAATATATCATTGTACTTTACGAAAAAAAACCTTGTGACACCCTATATTTTGTGAATGACCTATTATGCCTCTAAAATTACGAATTTAGCTAATATTGTATCCTTCTCTAGTAACATTTTTTTAGTGTTTTTGACATTTATGTGTAAAATGTTCATTAAATGTGTGGTTAGTATAATTTTTGAACAATAATTTTTACATTTTTCAATTATCTAATAAGTATTTAATTAATCTAATTTTGGAAGTTTTAGCATTCAATAGAATAATTTTTGCAAGTTAAAATATTGAATTATTATAATTTTATAAATTGAAGTGTTTAATAGGTTAAAGGAAATGTTTAGGGTGCCATAAATTTTTCACGTAAAGTTCAAGGTGATTTTATAAGTTGGGTCCATTTTGGTGAAAATAAAGACATGGTTCTATATTTTTTTAATAGGTATAGTTTAACGGTACTTGCACTACGACAATAGATCCAGGTAGGAATTCCATTCCTTAATACTAAAATAGAAGTTGTGATTTTGGGTCGGTCTGAATTGACTTGGGCGGTTTGGGCCGATTATGAACACTCCTGCAATGAAGTATTGAAGTGCGGTGAAACATTTTGGTGAAAATAAAGACATTTTCCTTTTTTTTTCCCCCCTTGCTTTCCCTTTACAGCTCTGCCCCTCTCTCTCACGCATTCTAGCGCGTACTACCCTTCTTCGGACTTTCCTCGAGATTACGACCGGTGATCTAACTCCGTTGACGTGATTTCAGGTTTGTCTCTGCTCTCTCTCTCTCTCAATTTTTATTTTTTTTTTTAATTTTTGTCCCTCTCTCACTCTCTATCCTCTCGCCCTTGCTCCTTTTTCAGCTTTGTTGGAGGCCGTCTGAGCAGCGGCAATTAATGCCGTCGACTACAGCAGCTCTTCCACAGCTGTGACTATGCTTTGAGAGGTTTTGAAGAGCAACGGTCTCAGAGCAGTTTAAAGTGATGTGGACAAATGTTTTTAGAATTGTATGTTCTTTTGCTTTTTTTTTCCCCATATTTTTTTTATGTTTGTTAAAAATTCTTATCAGTTACAATGAACTGAATTTTGTTTAATGTGATACTGATAGATTAGGAGCAGTTTTCATTGAAGGTGAATAAGCTTTTAACGGAACAGTATCGTGTTTTTCCTATGTTGAGTATTAATTCTCAAATGGGGCTACTATGCTTGAATTGACTGCTGCTGTTGAATGTGGTATTTGGAATGGTGGAATAAGGGGCTCGAGGTTTGCCATTTTGATCTTAGGGCTTGCGTGAAGTAGGCATTTTGTGCATTAGTTAGGGTATGCGTCTGTTGGAAATTGGAACTCTGCAGTGACTGAGTTCCATTGCTATTTCAGGCAGAAACATTCATAAGAGAATTGAGGTTTGGACCTAAACTAAAAATAAGGGGGACATGAGAGGAAGGACGAATTTGGTAGACAGACTTTTTGCCATAATTAGTTTGTCTACATAGACTCTTTTTTATGCTTGTTTAACCTGAATTTTTTGTGCATGCCATCATTGAGTAGTTTGTATCAGTTAGCCCCTTTTCTCTTATTCTTATGTTGTAATCTATTTCTACAGGGAGGTCTTCATCACGTATCATGGTTCCAATTTCTCCCTAATGAATCTGATTTGAATCCTCTACCAGATAAGAGGTTAAATCATCATTATATTTGTATTTCTGTTTTCTATTAGATGGAAGTGAATCTGAAGTTATATTCATTCATTGTGTGGTTAAAATACCAATAAAATATACATTATTTTGAGCTTGAACAGTGTAAAGTTAGAGCAGAAAGATGCTGCTACATGGTTAGTGCTTTGGTCTCATTTGCAGTTGCAGAAAGATGGATTTCTCAGTACATGGACAAATTCCTTTGTCGGACCTTGGGATCCGTCTCAGGGTTTGCACAATCCTGGTAAGGATTACAGTTGTCATCAACCACCTATATGATCATTAATTCCATTTAGTAGGGTAGTAAAAGCAATGAAGCTTATCATGCATGGATTATGGTGCATCTGAATTTTGATGATGTCTTGTGAGTACTACCTGACAGATGAAAAAATCAAACTCTGGCTTTTCCTTCCTGGGCGTCACTCTTCTGTTGTTGAGACTGCCCAAGCTTCAGTGTCTAGATTAAGAGGTAAAATGTGTTCCCAAATTTTTGTTGTTCTCTCTCTCTCTCTCTCAATACTATCATTTTCCATTGGTGTAGTAAGCAATGGATGTTGGTTCTGTTCCTTAACCAATTGTTACTTCTAACTTCTCTCTCTCTTGTCATGTCTTCTTATTGTATTTGCTTATTTGGTTTCATCATGTCACTGATATTTGAATTTTTATGAATTTATTTTAAGTTGTTTCATCTGGAGTTTGGGTGGCTCCCGGGGACTCTGAAGAAGTTGCTGCAGCTCTTTCTCAGTCTTTAAGGAATTGTATAGAAAAGTAAACTTTCTTTCATTTCCCAGATTCTAATCATCGAACATCAACTATCACAATCTTTTGCTGAAAGTTCCTATCTTGACATTGACAGAGCGCTTGGTGGACTATCATACATGAGATATGGAGATGTATTTTCAAAGTATCACCCATCTCAAAATGAAGGACTTTTCAGGTTAAAATGCAATTAATTTGATGATTCAATTTACAAATAGTTTAGAAGACGTTAATTAGTTGACCAGTTCTTTTGCAATTCTAATTATAATAGCGATGTCAATACTTTAGGGGTGGTGATGATACTGCTTTTGCTTTATTCTTGATATGCATACTCGACCCTACCCACAGTTAAACTTCATGGTATCTGTTGTTAGTTTTGTGTTTAGCTCATAGCAGTAACTAGACACAAGACGCATGCCACCTTTTTGGCTGCACTTTCTGTGAGGGGCTCATTGGGTTTTGAGCTACAAAAAGTAGGAGTGCCTTCTCTTGTTCTGGAAATCTTTCCATGCCTTATTAGCCAACCTGAGATCTTCAAGTTGAAAGACCAAGTATTACATTGGGGAGCTCCCTTTCAAATGCCCATGTATTAGTTCACTCTAACTGGAAAATAGTTTCCCTCTACATTAAATTGGTGCTAGAATGCTGTTAGGTAGATGGAGGATGAACAGACAGAATTGAGTGAGCTTATGATTTCTTTTAGTTTAAGCGAATTGTATGGAATAAATACATATGGAATTCATTTCATTAAAAATTTCATTTGATATTCATGTTTGGATTAACTATAGAATTAATTTTCAATATGTATTCATTAGTTTTAGTAGCTTATATCCTTGTTAAGTTTATAGCTCATTTTCATATTTTAAAATTTGGTTCAAGCAGAATTGATTGCATAGGATTAAAAAATGTAGAATTCCAAATGAACTTTCATTTATACCAAACACGAAATTTGGATTTGCAAATGAATGGCATAAAGTTTATGGGATGTTTATTTATAGCAAACAATCTCTAAGGGGTAACCTGAGAGTGAACTAGAGGGTGGAGATCCACACAAAAAATCCTCTAAGTCTTTATGTATTGGTTTAGATGTGAGAACCCTTATGCATTTTAATTACTTTGTTCATACTAGTATTTAATACTTTTACAACAGGCAGAACATGGGAGAGCTGGGTGTGTTAGATGTGAGAACCCTTATGCATTTTAAATTTACTTTGTTCATACTAGTATTTAATACTTTTACAACAGGCAGAACATGGAGAGGACTGGGGGGGGGGGGGGGGGGGGAATCTAGATTTTGGCACCTTGCAAAATTATAAATTTTTCCAGTTGGCATCAGGGATGTTACCCTTCTAGTGCTTTTAGTTTCTAGATAAAGACGTAGTTAATTGCAAAGTAGGCGAGAGGGAGGTGCTGGAGTGGGGGGGGGGGGGGGGGGGGGGGGAATCTAGATTTTGCACCTTGCAAATTATTTTCCAGTTGGCACAGGGATGTTACCCTTCTAGTGGCTTTTAGTTTTCTAGATAAGACGTAGTTAATTGCAAAGTAGGCGAGAAGGGAGGTGCTGGGAGTTCTTTTTTCTTTTTATTTGTTTTGTTTTCGGGGTGTGGGGGTGGGAGACAGGCCCCTTTATGCCTTTTAATTACTTTGTTCATCCTAAAATTTGTTACTTATGAAACAGGCAGAACATTGGAGTGCTGGCTGGGAAGATTTAGATTTTGCACCTTGCAAATTATTTTCCAGTTTGGTACTTGGGTGTTACCCTTTTAGTGGCTTTTAGTTTTCTAGATAAGAAGTAGTTAATTGCAAAGTAGGCAGAGGATGGAGGTGTTGGGAGTTCTTTTTTCAATTATCTGGACTTCTGCAGAGTCATAAAAGAGGAAATAATGTGCAAACTAACCATGAAGATGGAAAATTAAGTTGTATATATTGATATGATTAAAAGAACTTCCCAGAATTGATAATTTTTCTAAAGTGTTGGGCATATCTTGTTGTTTACCCTATATTTTAGAAGTGCAGCAATTATGCAATGTTTTCAGAAAGTGAATAGTAGAATAATAATTTCGTATTCATATTATATTTTACAATTTAGTAAGCTTATGATATTTATGTTTTGATGTTGCTCCCTGCCTCCCTCTAAGATAAAATCTCGGCTCATATAAAGATGCTTTTTAATGATTCAGCTCAGACTTTTAAGGCTTGCAAGTTATATCACATGCAAGCACTTATGTTAGTTTTTTTTAGATTTAGCTGGTGACAGTTCTGTCCAACAATTGAATTTTTCTCTTTTAACCTCCGAATCTTGCTTTTATTTATTCGTATATTTGAAATAAAGGCAAGTAGGAACACTTGGGTTATTATTGGTGATCTGGAACTTGAAGGACTGAGTCGATATATTATAAATATTGAGGCCAATAATTTTGATTGCCTGATAAAAAGTAAGAACTCTATTGTTACAGAGCTTATAACATCTCCCTTTCTCATATCGATGCAGAATAGGAAATCAAGAAGATTTAAATACAAAGATGCAAGAACCTTTGAGTCGTCCAGATTTATATAGGGTTTATTGGGAAAATATAGAGTACTTCCTACTCTTTTAGGGTTTTGTTTATGTATCTTCCAAAAATAAGTTGCTGGACTGATAGTTTAATAGTCAGGTGATTTTGCAAATTCCAGCTTTTGTTGGATGTATCCCTATTTCTTTGGTAGTCCTTAATATTTATAGTAAATTTATAACTGTTGGCTAGAATGCTTTAAAATTTAGCTGTCATTCGATTAAAAGAAAAAAAAAATCAGCATGTATGCTATTTGGAGTTGTGCGATGCAATTCAACCTTGCTGTGATGCCTAAGAATATTTAGTTCTGATGCCTAAACACTTCTCCTTCTATCTCACTATTCTCGTGTTACTTTTCACGGTTCCTTAGCCTTCTTTTTTGTGTTCTTTTTGTATTTGCTTCTATAACTTATTCCACAAAGCCTAATTGATGGCCCAAAGATCCTATCATTGTAGCCTCCAAATAAACCCACCCTCAACCAGCCTTAGTAACTAGCTCTTCAAGCTGTTCTCTATTCCAATTCTACAAATCAGCCCCTAAAAACCCCCGTATCTTCTTTAATTCCACCTTTTTGTAAACCCGAACTGTCCATCTTCGTTCAACCTTTCAAATTAACCAAAAATTCAGCCATAACAGGCAGCCTTCAAGCTGTTTTATGTACGTTACTCATCATTTTTTTTGCTTATGGACGAGTTAGGGTCATCAATGATTCTGTTCTATCATTTAAGTTGTGGGATCACATCTGGAGTTCAATTTTAGCAAATTTTGAATTGTTTTTGCAGGAGACAACCTACAGTTGAATTTGTCTTTGCTGCCAATGAAGAGGCAATCTTTGTGCATGTTGTAATATCAGCAAAGTAAGTGGAATTTTCAAGCCTTAATTTGTTCTGTGGACAGGTGTTCCTGATGTTTGGTGTTGTATAATGCTCGTTAAATTTTTTCAATCTATCTTATTTGTTTCTAGGCATATCCGAGCACTTTCAAGTGGTGACATAGAGAAAGTGTTAAAGCATTCTACTAACCATTCTGGTTACAGACTTCCAGGTACATTTTATATGCTGGAGTTTGAAATACCTTTATGATATTGCCAGATGTGTAGAATGGCCTAATGATTTCATTTGCCTAAACTTAGCATAATACTGTGAAATCTATCTGATACTACATGTCTTATCAATTTGGTCGATTTTCTTTCATATGCAATTTCATCCAATGCCCTGGGGTTTTTGAATTCGTCTTGATTTTTGAAAGAAATTAGCATGAAGATTAGCAATAACAAGAAATGGGTTTTCTTGCTTGGATCACATATGTGTTGAAAATAAGAGGTTAACAGGTTTGAATTTCAGTTTCCAAAATTTTTCAGTACTGATTTTTTAATGGAAATCTATTTAGAGACTGGCTGTAGGTTTTTTTCACTTTTCATGCATCAAGTATTGTTATTTTATTTATATATGCCTATAACACAAGTTTTATGTAGGCAATTACACATTCTAGTTACCTTTTGGATAAGTTGTACTAAAGTGAAGAATATGGAGTAAATTGATAAAATTTTTAGAATTGGATAGAAATGATAATTCATGCAAAGTTTATGATAAATTAAATATTTTGCCTTTTGTAAATTATATATGCTTAGATTTCCTCAGAAACCATATTGAGAAGGTGTATTCCTAGTTTTCCATTTTGCCCTGCATAGTATGGTGTGTAAGTGTATCATTTTTTTTCATTTTAATCTTTTCTTTTTCTAGAAAATTTTGGATGAGGGGATTTGATGAGGGGCAGGGAGGACATGCATTTCTTTTCGTCATAAATATTAAAACTATTAGATATCTTCTTGGTGACAGAGAATTGGGAAGCTCCGGTTGTTTTACTTTTGTTGTTTGAGTTAAAAAAAAAAAGTCGCAAATGAATGAGATGAGCTTGATTAACATCACTTTTAGGTAATTTCAAGAGTAAAAAATTTAAAATAAAAAAGGGTACTTGGTTAGAGAATTAAGAATCAAAAGATGTTATCTACACTGTAGCTGGCATTGCATTTTGGCCCTTGGAGTATTTAGTTGTCCAATGAAATACACATTCAACAGGAACAGTTTTGGTATTTGTATTTTGAGACTTTTTAAGGGGTATCCTTCAAGGATCTGTGGACTAGTAATTGGCTTTTTTTTTTTTTTTGCTGCAGCTGTTTCAAATGCAATGTTATTCGATCAAAACATAAGCTTTTGGAATTATGTCAGAGTTAATACTGTTGACAATGATCAAAACATTCATATGTCCATACATAATTTTAGTGGTAGTTTAGGTTAGTCTTTTCTTGAAGGTGGCGATTTTCAAGAAAGATGTTTTAGGATACAACTGATCAGTTCAATACAATTATTCTCATTATGCAATTTGTTACTGCCACCTCCTATGCAGTTGGAAAGTTTGATTGATGACCCATTTCTTCACTCACTGCCTTGAGAGTTGTGTTGCCTTACATTGTCTTATTTTATGTTATCCAGTGATTGTTTCTCCTCATGGAATGCGTGGCTGGCTCACAGGATGTTGTCCAAATGATCTTATCAAGCAAGTGTATTTCAGGTTTGATTGCTTAATGAGAACTTCACTTGTATTTTTGCACTTCACCCTTTCTGGATGGATGGCTGTGGTACTCATGCAAGATGATGATAATCCTCTGAGCTAATATTCTTATACCATCTTACTTCTCTCTTCAGCGGTTCCGGAAAGATTAGGACATCAAATAGATTTATAGGTCTACCATATCACCTTTCTCAAGGGCCTGGATGCTTGCTGAGGGGGCAAAATTGCTATGTTGAAGTGACGCTTGGTTGTCCTATATCTGACACCGAGAAGGGGTTGCAATCAAGCTCAAATTCAATCAGGAACTTAACTAAGAATCATGTTGTGGAATCTCCTGTTGTGGGAAGAGGCGATCATAAGGGATCACCAGATCAAATATCAATACATGAGAAGACATTTATTTATCCAGCTGAGGCAGTGGTTGTTCCAGTCTTACAAACATCATTTGCTAGATCTTCTTTAAAAAGGTGTACTTAAATTCTGTGCTAATTATATCTGGTTGACTCAGATCTTCTAGTTGGAGTGACAAAATAATCTTAACTTTGGTACTACCTGTAGACTTGTGGGCTTGACCTTTGAGGTTTCGACATAGAATATACTTTAGAAAGTTTAAAAGTAGTTTGCAATCGTATGTCTTTGCTGCTCTGTTAGATTATCCTTCGCAGGAATTTCCTTTTCCTTGAACAACTCATATCATGTGTATGTGCACATGCATTAACCTGCGTGGTTCACCAAGAACCATCTTTTTGCATGTTTGTGTATTTTATTCCTTGGTATATTATCTTGTAACTGTTTCATGTATGACCTGGTAATTGCTTCTATATCTTTTTGGTTTCAAAGTATTAATATATGCAACTCAAATTAATACTGTCTGTGTTCTTGCAGATTTTGGCTCCAAAATTGGATTGGGCCATCGTTCCCCGGTTCATCTTTCTTTATGCATTGGTTAGCTCTTCTTCTTCTTCTTCTTTATTTTAATAGTTTTCATTTTTTGGAAATGTGAAAAATAGAACATCATTGTTGATGTATTGATTAAGAAAATCTTGCTTGTAAAAATTTTGGCTTTCTAGTAGATTGATGTCCTAAGCATGCCAGAACCATCAACCGTATATGGGTGAAGAGGATTGACTGATTTATGATAGGCCTAAATTTGGAGCAGGCATTCTGAGATAATTCAGGATGGTGTAGGATATTTTCAGAAGTCTTATTTCCTTTATCATGTTACTTGTGAGAGATGAGATAGATCAGTTTTGAGTATCCATGAAACTGAAGTATTTTTTCAATTGGTTCATAAAACTAAGAACTGAATGACTGTTTTCCCTTGCAAATTCTGGAATAGAGAGTACTTGCAGGTGGACCAGATCTGTTTAGGGTTATGTGATTGATATTAATCATCACACATTTACATGCACCAAGCATCATTAGTTCCTTTATTGTTTTTGTCAACATAGAGACGCGATATAGGTTTAAGCTTTATTTATTGACATAATTATCCTATGTTTTTACAACAGGTAAACTGAAAAAGACATTATTATGCCATTGTTAGAAATCTTTATCTGTCCAGCCCCTCTCTTCTCCTGTCTTTTCTTTTTGTCTTTTGTTGGTTGTTTTTTGGATCTTGAATCTTCATTTTTGATCTTGTGTTGTTCTTGTTTCTTCAGTGGCGGTGATTTAGATAGCATGGAAGGATCTCGGATTGAATCAAATGGAACACGTATACAGCATGGGTATAATAGTAGTAGTAATAGCAATAGTAGCAGCATTGGCTCAATAAGCAGCAGCTCCAGTGATAGTGATCAAAAGATGACCACTGAAACTGGTGACCTTGATGCAGATGCAGATTCATTATCATGTAGACAATCTGGTTTATCTTCTAATGATCAGCTTGAAATTGATGGCGCCAAATTGGTATTGCACTTTTTCTGCTACATATTCTGATTTTATCATTTCTATAATGCATTTGGGTTTGGGTATTGCTACTCATGAAGTCAAACATTGAAGCTCAATATAACTGATGACATTGCAGGAAATTTTTATCCAGTTTGACCCAAATGATTCATTATGTTTATAAAATTGAATTTTAGTGAGGTGTGACTGAGATCACTTGTGGTTTGTTGAGGTAATTGAAGTTGTGTTTTGAACAGTTCTATATATCAGCAGTTCGTTGGTTTTTCCTGCTTAAACAAGGAGAACATATTAGTGGGAGAAGATAGTTTATAGAGGTGTGTGATGGTTAGACAGTTTTAACTTTTGAGAAGTTGGAAGTCACTGTTGATTTTCGGTGATGTAGCTGGCTGTCTTAGTGTTGCTCAATAGGTGAAGGCTTCGCAATTTCAATAAGTAGGGTCTATGATTCACCATTATCAACTCTAGTTGTTTCAACCTGAAGGACCTAATAATTTAGTTCTAGAGAGATTTCTTGTAGCCTATTTTGAAGACAATGGCTGCATGAAATTCAAGTAAAACAGATACGAATTAGCTTAAAACAAATAGTAATTGGTATTCATAACAAAATAATTAGACCAAATAAACTCAATGGTAAGGATAGAATTCATCTTCTGACATGAATAATCAGAATTTGAGTGACCAATTATATAGAATATGGATATTTTCTTGTTGAGCTTGAGTAGCTTGAGTAGCTTGACTGATTTACACAGTATCTAATTTGTAGATTGGTAGCCCAAGAATTTGAAAAAGTTGCATCACATGTATCTTACTTGAACTCCTTGTTTTCTATTACTGTGCTTTTGTTAGCATATATCAGAGCAACTGTTTTTTAGTCTGATGTTTTATTCATAATGCTCTTTAGGGCTCTTGATTTTGTGTGGGTATTATTTAGGTTCCTAATTTTTGAATGTAAAGGTCTAATCAAACACATGGTACAAACATATTTACAATCCAAGTTTACATTGTGAACATATTGTTGAGGAGGCATATGATAGAAATCTAATGAAGCATTCCATTTTCATCCTTCTCTTTTCTGTGTGGACTTTTATTTGTGAATACCGGGGACTCAAATTGTTTCTTTCAAAAGCTAAGGAATTAATTTAATAGCTTAAACATTTCACTAATGGAAAATCCAAAGTGTATGTGCTTTTGAATATCAGGAATTATAAAATTTATCCATTAAATTCAATTTATTTATGTCCTTGACTCCTCTTTTGTTTAAAAGAAAACTATATATTGATTCTGGAAACAAATATTTCTGGATTCGCCACTAGACTTGACACTATTAACACTCCAGCTTTGATATTGTATCTATCAATCTATGCATGTATGATGTGCATTTCTCCCTGAATATCGATGCTCACATTTGTTGTTTTATCAGGATGCAGTTTTCATTTTTCCATGTAGTAGCAAGTTTCATAATTTTTTGTATTTCAGTGGTTTTGTTGCCAATAATTGTGTGTGTATAAGAAATTTATGGGGATGAAGGATAGCACTTGGAAATTTATGTGTGTACAGTTATTTGTCCCTCTTTTTGTTTCCGGAAATTTTGTGGGTTCAGAAAAATGTGTAAGTGTAATTCTATTGCAGGGTTCTAAACGTCCTCGTTCAGGAATGACAGAGGCATATGGTCAAATGGGTACCATGAAGAATACTTCTATGCAAGATGCTTACAAGTCTGATTTTGGTTCTCTTGAAGTTAACAATTCAACCATCACAGGTGTTGCAAATGAGCAGATTGGATCTCATTTAGATTGGGATGATGATGATAGAGGTATGGGGATTAATATCCAAGCTCTTCTATCTGAATTCGGTGATTTTGATGACTTCTTTGAGAATGACGCATTGCCTTTTGGAGAGGTAAATTCTTGTCTTTTGCAAATCTGCTGTTGTTATATTCTATATGATAATTTTGCTTTAACTATTAACCTAGAGATGTAATAATAGTGCAACTCTGTGAATTCGTCCA
The DNA here is from genome assembly GCF_014843425.1 of Jatropha curcas. The sequence goes on from NW_023590999.1 coordinate 826,594, forward strand.
TGAAAAAACATTTTGATATCTGAAAAGATTGCAAGTTCCAATGATGTAATTAGTACTTATTTATCAATTGACTAGATTTCAAGACCGTTAAAAGCTACTAATTAGTGAGAAGTTTTATTCAATCAAACTTGGCTCTAGTTTTTTTCCCTTTGTTTTTATGCGTTGCCATTGATATATGCCAGATTTTTTGGTGATAAGTTGGAAATTTATCAATTGACTAGATTTCAAGACCGTTAAAAGCTACTAATTAGTGAGAAGTTTTATTCAATCAAACTTGGCTCTAGTTTTTTTCCCTTTGTTTTTATGCGTTGCCATTGATATATGCCAGATTTTTTGGTGATAAGTTGGAATTAAGTACTTATAGCAGATTCAGTGTTCTGCATATTAACCTCAACCAGAATGATACAATATTTATTTTTCTTAACTGATACTTAGTAGCATAGTGATCGATTTTTGAATCAAGTTATCAGTCTTTCTAATCCATTACCTAGATCTCCAAGGTCCGTTATTCTTGTTTTGCAGTCAGAAGCCACCGTCGATAACTCGGATTCTCTGTTGCATGGTTATCAAAATCATGATTTCACTCGTAATATCGTATGAGTTCATGGTCTCAATTGCCTAAAACATGTTCACTCGCACACAAAATCACAGATTACCAAAATCGTTGTGAATTCGGTTGTGACGTCATGAAATTGCTTCTAAAATTGATGAAAACATTAAAATTGCAAATTACTTCCCATCTAATTTTAGAAAGAGTGGAGACTTTAAAACACCAAGTCTCTGATACTGCAATTACAAATTAGAATCTAATATCAACAACATTTTGGGCTCTGAAACACAAATTCTCCATGGAAGAATTAATGCATCGATTACCTTATCAGATAAGATTGAAGAATCAAGAGAAAAACATTTAAAGAAGACATACAAGCTTTTGAGTTTGATCCTTGGAATTGGTGTGAAAAACCTTAACTTCTTCGTAAGAGAAGAGAAGGGAGATATTCAGAAGAGAAGAGAAACAGACTTTTACAAATTAAAATCCAGTAATTATTAAAAATTTTTATTATATAATAATTTTTTACTATTTTGATTTAAAGTGATAAATTAATAATTTTTGTTTTAGGTGTATTTATAAAATCTTCCGATCACAATTTGATTTTACGATTCGGTTTTGTAGACTCTCTACTGATTCTACTAAAAAAAGAAATTTTAACAACCTTTCTCTGTTGTTTGATCAACTCTGAACATTGCTTTCCAGCTAACAGCTCATGTAATGCACTTTCGTGTCCAAACACCTGAAAAAGCAGGGAAAGCCTCCTCTCTACATTTTTGAAAACCTGAAGTTCAAATTCATCTCCATTTGATAATCTATCTAAAAGAGAATTTTCCATTTCTCAGTGATTCTCAGTAGCTTCTCCCATCTGTATTTCATCCACTCATTACGGTTCACTTCCAGATCCATATTCCAACAACCAATTTAACAAATTAATTACTTTATTCTCTTTATGTGATTGGAGGTTTACATATTTAATTATTTGATTCGCAGAATGGATATAATCATGCTGCAGCACTTGTAATGGGTTATATCCTATAGAGAAGTGGGAGGAATAATTTGTCTATCTTTGTTCATGCCATCCTTTCCTGTTCCCATTGCTGATATTTATGGTCCAATATACTTCTAGTGCCTTTTCTATAAAATATGCGCGCATGCGCGCGCATATGTAAGCATGTATGTCTCTCTATGTGCATGTAAAAAAGAGGAAAGATAAAAGCCAATGCTCTTAAGCTTTTATTGAATCTAATCATGGTATTTATCTTTTTCCTGCTCTCCTTTGAAGCCCCCTGGAACAGCAGAATCACAGGCTCTGATGTTTTCAGCCCCAGATTGTGGAGAAGTTGTTAGCAGTCCTATTGGGGTAATGGATGTTGCAGATCATATGCTTTTGCCTGTAGGTTTTTCATCTTTTGAGAGTTTTAATCCACCTCCCACAACATCTATGGATGAGTGCATCAGCAAAAGTCAGGATATCACCCTCGAGGCTCTGACATCAGGACCAGTGAACCATACCCCTCTGTCTTCTACGGGTGAGTTTGATCATTTAATCAAAGCTGAAGCTCTCATGTCCTTTGCTCCAGAATATGGAGCAGTTGAAACCCGTGCAAGTGAGTCCTCATCATCAATTTTCAGAAGCCCATATCGTCCACAGTCACGCAAAGTTGAGAGTTCAAATTCAAGTCCAAACAATTATACATACGGCGCAACCCCACCATCTTCTCCTTGCTTCGATGGATCAGATGAGAAGACTAGCATGCCTATGAATCTAAAATCAGGTCCTGCAAGGCAGGACACAAAGAAATATTACACTCATGTAGAGAGTGGGAGGGATTATCGTGACAGAAAATTCATCACACACAATGGTAGCCTTGCTAGAAGTGAGATTGTGTCTTCTTCATTCTCTATGGTCAATTCTACAAATGCCATCAAATCTGTCCAAAGGAAAATGGCTGAAGCTACAGGATCAGAGAACTTCCTACTTTCTATGAAGACTGTATTGGCTACTGAAGTCGAATGTCTTATGTTCCAAGCTTCTATGTGCAAGGTTCGACACATACTTTCATCTTCTTCTAACCCTGTACCTACAAGCTTGAGTAGGTTAAGCAGTAGCACTGTTTTGAGCGAACTTCCTGGAGATGGAAGTACCATGACAGACAATATATCTAGCAGGTATGAGATGAAGAAGAAAGAATCTATACCAGTTAGAATAGCTGGTGATATTGATGGAGGAGTGCTGGATAGTCATCTCAATGCACCTGTTGGTGTTTGGCGCTCTGTTGCAGTTCCTAAAGTAGCCAAACCTAGTAATTCACCAAGTATTGAAGTTGGTCCATCCTTACCCTTCCATTCATTGAATGAGGAAAGAATGCTTTCATATAAGCACAGACAACCACTGCAGGAGCTACTGGATGGCATGGCATTACTTGTCCAGCAAGCCACTTCTTTTGTTGATGTGGCTCTGGATGCAGATTGTGGGGATGGTCCTTATGGCTGGCTTGCATTGCAAGAGCATTGGAGGCGTGGATTTTCTTGTGGGCCTTCCATGGTCCATGCAGGCTGTGGGGGGACTTTGGCTTCTTGTCATTCTCTGGACATTGCTGGCATGCCATTAGTAGATCCACTTTCTTCTGATGTAAGCTGTTCTCTTTTACATATATTTTTCTTTTGGGATGATATGGTGAACCTGGTGTTAAACAATGATAGTGCATTTTTTTTTTTAAATTTTCTGTTTGTTTATTTTTTTTGGTCCAGATTAATGCCTCCTCTGTGATCAGCTTGCTTCACTCTGAAATCAGAACAGCCTTAAAATCTGCATTTGGGAATTTGGATGGTCCATTATCCATCACTGATTGGTGCAGAGGCCGCAGCCAGTCTAGTGATGGAGGTATTGCATGTGATGGATCTTTTGCCGAGTCTACTTTAAGCGAGTGCAAAGATTCTTCAAGCACTGTATGTTTATCAGTTGGAGAACCAATGAGCCCAGCTCAGTCTTCTGCTGCTGTATCTTCTTGCCTTGAAGGTATACTGATTTTTATTTGTTGGGTTCTGAAATTTTCAGGTGACTTACAGTCCTGCAATTGCTACAGTGTCTGCTACAGCGGACGGAGCTAAAGCGGATGACACTGGCCAAAGAAGATTGAGCCAAGAAATTGAGTCAGAGCAGCTACCAGGTTCCCGAAGGCCAACACTTTTTGTTCTTCCCTCCCCTGCTTTACTTGTCGGGTAGTAATCCTTAATCCTGATTATGGCAATTTTCTCATAATCTCCCTAAATTTTTTTATCTTTTTTTTTTTTTTTTTTTTTTTTTTTTTTTTTTTTTTTTATGGCCAATTTTCTCAATAATCCTCCCCCTAAATTTTTTATCTTTTTTTTTTTTTTTTTTTTTTTTTTTTTTTTCTTTTTTTTTTTTTTTTTTTTTTTTTTTTTTTTTTTTCTTTTTTTTTTGTATTTATGGAAGTTCAAATAAATTGTGTATTTAATAGGTATCAGGATGATTGGCTTAAGACATCATCTAGCTCTTTACAACTCTGGGAAAAGGCACCTTTTGAACCATATGCTTCACCAAAACCTGTAAGATATATGAAATATGTTGAATTGTTTATAGTTCTGTATGTCTGGTTTATTTATTGCTTAAGAGTTGTGAATGTTGCTCTGGTTGTCAATGATACTGCAACTTTGGCTGTTCATTAATTGTTGCAGATTACTTATTGTGTTATATGCCCGGACATTGATCCCCTTACTTCTGCTGCAGCTGATTTTTTCCAACAACTTGGAACTGGTGAGTGTCATTCTATAGTTTTCTAGGACGAACATAGTGATATCTGAGTGTTCTTTTCCCTTGTGATATTATCTGGCTGATAGCTTTATTTGGCAGATGAATATTTTGATCTTTCTTTTGGTGAAAATAATTGTAGCAAAGTTCTTGATTTAAAATATTGCTGCTCTAAACATGGCCTTTGCAACTTGGACATTGTTGTGCACTTTCAATTCTAAGCTTAATACATTAAACATTTGTTCTTCCCATGCGCTTGTTTACATTAGTTTTTTGTCTTTGTGTTATCATGCTTTAAGTGTTGTTGAGTCTTACTATGAGTTTTTTCTACAGTTTACGAGATGTGTAAATTGGGAACTCATCAACCTCAGAGTCAGGGAAACCAAATGGAGATAGACACGGGGAAATTGTCTTCCACTGGTTTTGTGCTGCTAGATTGTCCTCAGTCAATGAAGATAGAAAGCAGCAATACATCTCTTGTGGGTTCAATTAGTGATTATTTTCTCTCTCTCTCTAATGGCTGGGACTTGACAAGCTATCTTAAGTCTCTTTCAAAGGCAATTAAAGTTTTGAAAATTGGTCCGAGCTTATCAACAAACCCAAAAGAAGGAAATAGTGGTCCTTGTATGGTAAGTGGCAGTTTCCTGTTGTCCATCAGTTAGTGCACATTTAGTTGCATCTATTCCCATTAACTATTATCTTTTGAACTTTAAAAGACATTACTGTTGGTGTTAGCTGCTTCTTGCCTTGCTTTAATAGCCATCATTTTCCATACATGATAGAAGGTGCCAGCATCTTTTGATTTTTCTTATGCATTTATAAGGTTGGAAAATTTAGCAACAAATACGCAATTTTATGTGTTTATCAGTACTAACTCATCTCAACTCAATTTAATCCACATCATTCATGTCATATTGTGCTCTGGCTCAAATTATGAGACAGTTTGTTATCCTTGGCTTAGGTTTTTTTTTATAAGACAAATTTGCATCTGGATTTCCTTTGACAAGTTAAAGTTCAATTTTTTTTTTTTTTTGAAAGACTTGATGAATTATGTATAATTTGCAAAATTAACCATAGGATGTCAATTTTGCAAGAATCCGTGTAAAAGTATTGTTTTCCAACTTCAAAAACCAAACTACCCCTAAAAGCAGATTCAATGCATTTGCTATTTATTTTATTCATGTGAGTTTCACTTCTTTGTACAATTTAATTGAAAATAAATCAATGTGATCATTTTACTGCTGAAATTTAATTGTGCTCTCCTGAACTTGCAAACAAGATATTAATGAAAAACTGAATCAATCAGTTTGTTCAATTGAAGTAGTTCATTTAGTTGGTGGATCTTATGTTTAGCGTGTATTCCCTTCTAGTAATTATCAGAAAACTAATTTCATGTACGTAAATTATATTCATTTCTCCACTCAGGTTATCTATGTGGTGTGCCCCTTTCCCGAACCTGTTGCAGTTCTACAAACTGTTATTGAATCTTCTGTTGCTGTTGGATCAACATTTCTCACATCAGATAGAGAGAGGAGACCGATTTTGCTGAATCATGTTGGCAAGGCTCTAAGTTCCTCAGCAGTGGTGGATGAAGCATCACCCTCGAATATTCTAGTACTTTCAGGGTTTAATGTTCCTAAATTGGTATTGCAAATTGTTACAGTTGATGCTATTTTTAGGGTTACAAGTCCTGGTCTCAATGAACTTGTTATTCTTAAAGAGACTGCTTTCACTGTATACAACAAGGCTCGTCGAATTTCAAAAGGTTCCTCAAATGATATTCAGTCATCAACAATGTCTGGTAGATCTCATTCTGTCATGCCACAAATGACTTCTATTCCAGCAATGTGGAAGGATTGTGTTGCTCCTCGACTTGGAGGACCTGCACTTCCAAGAGAAGGTGATATTGATGCTAGCTTGAGACCAGGTACCTGGGATAACTCCTGGCAGACAAGGACTGGAGGATTAAACTATGATCCAAACAGAAATGGAGATTATTTTCTTCAGGATGATATTCGCTACTTGTTTGAGCCACTTTTTATTCTTTCAGAACCAGGATCTCTGGAAAATGCAACTGCCCCTGCTGTTTTTGGCAATTTAACTGCTGAATCTTCAAAGATGTTATCTGATGATAGTAGTGGAGGCTTCATGCAAAATGCTAGCTCAGCTGTGAGTGCAGATACTGGATCAAGTTCTCAACTTGATGGATCGGAGCCAGATGGCTTTGGAGGTAGCTATCAAAAGACTCTTCCAAGTCTACACTGTTGCTATGGATGGACTGAGGACTGGCGCTGGCTAGTGTGCATCTGGACAGATGCAAGAGGAGAATTACTTGACAGCCATATATTCCCTTTTGGTGGAATTAGCAGTCGGCAGGACACAAAGGGCTTGCAATGCCTCTTTGTGCAAGTTCTCCAGCAAGGTTGTCAGATACTTCAGGCTTGCTCCTCTCCTGATATTGGTGCCATAAAGCCTAGAGATTTCGTGATTACACGCATTGGGAATTTCTTTGAGCTTGAGTACCTAGGTATGACTTTCTTGCATTCTAGTCCTCCCTCTTCATATTTTTCTTCATTTGATATTATGTACCCGTTGGGTTGAGCTATGACTCAGTTGCTTAGATTGAGTGTCTGGTGAGAAAAAATTTAGTGTGGTCAGACAAGTCCTACTGCTGACCGTTTGGTTTTGAACATAACTCTTGACTTTTTTTTTTTTTTTTTAAACAAAATCTTGACTTTTTTTTTTTTTTAACTAAATGCATGGAATTTTTGATGACAAACAAACTAACTTCATTTAACTAATAGTTAGTTTTAATTTCGGCCCTTTTTTTTTTTTTTTTTAACTAAATGCTGGAATTTTGATGACAACAACTAACTTCATTTAACTAATAGTTAGTTTTATTTCGGCCAAACAATAACAAAAACAACAACAACAAGTAAGCCTCAGTCCCAAAGTAGTTGGGGTTGGTTATTATGAATCCTTTGTTTCCAATATCTGCTCTGGTCAACTCAATACTAATGCAAAGCAAATTATAAGTCAGAAAAAATTGTGATATACTTTTTGCAGAAAAAGTTCTTCTAGGGGAATTTTAAAATCATTTGATATATTAGTAAATAGAAGAACACATAAGATAGACAATTAGTGTGCTATAAGAATCTTGTCTCCATTCTGTTATGTCCATAGCTATATCCTCGCTAACATTCAAAGACCATAAACCTTTCGTGACAACTTCTCTCCAAGTAGTACTAGGTCGACTTCTTCCCCTTCTAGTACTCTCCGCTATCAAAGTATTGCATTTACAAGTCGAGCAAGTAGGGATCTATGCAATACATTACTGTACCATCTCAATATCTTTTTCTCATTGTATCTCCAACTTCTTCTACTTGCACTTTTGTCTAATGTGATCATTCCTAATGTTGTTTAACCTTGTGTAATCACACATCTATCTCATCATTTGCAGTTCCGCAACATATATCTTGTGAACGTGTTGGGCATTCGGTACCCAACATTCACTCCTATCATTGTTGGTCTCACAGCCATCCTATAAACTTACCTTTCACCTTGTTAGATATCTTCCTATCGCGTAGTACACCTGTAACATTTTTCTATTTTATCCATCCTACTTGAATTTTATGAAAATCATCTTCATTCATAGCAATGTAGCTCAACTCTATTCAATTCAATGGAGCCTTAATATATAGCATGTAATATTAGGGGTGAGCATTCAGCCAATTCGACCAATATAAGGTGACATTTTTAACAAAAGTAAATTAGTTGAAATATTTTTTGGCTTAACCGAACTAATCTTTTTAACCTAGCTTAATTGAATCATTTTGATCGAATTAATTTTGATCATTTTTCTTCTGAAATGAAATTAATTTTGATCATTAACTACATTGAAGTTAATGAAAATGAAAACCTAATTAACCTATCGAAATTTGTGATTAGTCGATCTTAACCGAAATAAAAATTAACTGAATTACTAATCACTACATAATCAAAATAAGAACCGAAATAATTTTAATTTTTAATCTTACAATCTATTTAATCAAAGCGACGTAGTTTTGACAGTCGGTTAATTTGATCAGTTCGGTTTGATTAACTTTTAGCCGATCACCGAAAATCTAATTTTCTTTAACCGAACATTTATTGACTGAATCGAATTGATGAATTGGCCAAATTAATCGAATTGGCCGAACCAAATGCTCATTTTTAGCATGTATGGTCAGCTACTCAGATATAAGTATCAATTTTCTTTGTTTTTTACACTGGTTTGGAGATGTCTTATGAAGGTAATCTGATTGATTGGTTTGGTAACATGGATTATAGGACGTAATTGATTTATTTGGTTAATTTGGTCTTTGAAGGTGGAAGATAAATCAAACTAACTTGTTTGAAATTGCTGAATTTACCAAAATTCATCAGTTCTGTTCTGTAATTCAATTCAAACCAAATAATGCTCACCTCTAGCATTAAATGATAAAAGAGAGGTTCAGTTTTAACAAGAACAATTTGGCATTTTTTGTATGAAACAATATAATATGAATGTAGTTCATCATTGTGTAGTCTAACCTGTAGTTCCATTCAGTGGGTTACTGAATGTTTTACAATCAATTGTAACTATTGACTGCAAACTTAATGTTTGTAGGCTGCCATCTATTGACTGCCAATCTGAGCTAAACAGGCCCTAAAACTTCTGTCAATTTGTCTTGTGATGTGGAAGCCTTTCTGTCTGACTGTCAATTTGTCATAGCTGCTTGAAAACTACATTATTACCAAACCAGAACCATACGGTGGGATCACTCTTAACTTTTAGCAATATGTATAATTTTCTTTCAATTAGAGGAAACAAGTAATTGCTGTGGAGGTCCTGTATTTGTTTGTATTATTTGCCTTTTAGAATCTTTTGAGTTGCTATGAAAAATTCATCTTGGTAACTATTATCTGTTTGGCCTGTTAATTGAAGAAATTTCATGATTAACTCTATAATTTTTACAATGCATTTGCATGATTAACAGAATGGCAGAAAGCAATTTATTCAGTTGGGGGTTCTGAGATGAAAAAATGGCCCTTGCAACTTCGGCGATCTATACCTGATGGGATGCCTGGAAGTAGTAACGGGGCTTCCTTGCAGCAACAGGAGATGAGTTTAATGCAAGAGAGAACTCTTCCTTCGTCACCTAGTCCATTGTACAGTCCTCACTCAAAAGGTTCTGGCTTTATGAAGGGTGGTTTGGGACAATCTTCTGGGAGAAAACAGCTCATAGGTGGACACACTGTGGTTGACAACTCGAGGGGAATGCTTCAGTGGGTGCAGAGCATCAGTTTTGTTGCAATTTCAATTGACCATTCTTTACATCTGGTTTTTCAAGCAGATTCACAATCTCCTGGTAAGTAAATCTCTCCCCTTTATTATGGTTCTTTGTTTTCCGAATTCTCTCCACTTTATTCGTTAGGCTATATCTTCAGATCAGGAGTTGCCTAATAATAATTTCTTAGTTATTGCTCTAATTCAGTCTCTCATTATCTTTCTCTGCATTTGTTCAAGCGTGTATTATAATTCTTTTACTTAGTTGACTACCTCCATTTTTTCCTTTAACACAAACTGCATGGGCTTAGGATTATCAAGTAAATTTGAAGCATACATTCATGTCCATTGTATTGAAATTTGTGTTGGATTTTCAATTTGAATTAAATTTCTAAGCCCTGTCAGTTTAATGTCCAATTAGGAGGCATCTCAATCCATATTTTTGGGATGTACTCATGAAGAGAGGCTTTCATGTGACTTAACATGCTCAAAAAACTTAGATACCAGGAATTTACAATTTGTTGCCAAGTCAATCATTTCAAATACTCAAATTTTAGGTTTTGTTATAATTATATCCCAAATCGAACTTAACCCCTGTGATACCCCAATTTCTAAGTTTTGTTATAATTTCACCCTAATTTCAAATTAGGATTACAAAAATTAATAAAAAAATTAAAAATGGGACCCACCACAATAGGTGTAGTAAGAATTTAACTCACCAAAGTTAAGTGAACCGGTGCATTTCACTATGGACTAGCTTCCACTTAACCCATATAACTCCTCTCCTCAATTGAAGATTTGCACGTCTTCTTCTTTCTTTTTCTATTTTTTCTTTCCATTCTTCCATTTGTTCATGTTGAAGCCAGAAAATGAAATTGAAGAAAATTAAAGAAGATTGTCCATCGATCTTTCAGTCATCTCTTCTTCCCCATTGATCTCTCTCATCCTCTCTCTCATTTGTAGATCTACCACAATAGAGCTGCAATTTCCCACATCTCTTTCCTCCATGCCTCCTCAATAACATCTGTTGAACTTTAAATTCTTTAAATTACTAGCTTAAACCAAATGAGGAATCAATTATTTTTGTTGGGTATCTCTATTTTGCATCAGTTATGGCCATGTCATCTTGGTTGTGCCTTTGTCAAATCCTGACTGCTGTATTTCTTTCTTTCTTCCTTTTTTTTTTTTTTTTTTTTTTTTTTGTAATAATTGAATTGTTGTCTTTACTTGGATTGCTTTTGTGTTTTGTTATTCAATATCTTCATCTGTCCTTTTCTTATCCAATATAAAAGAAATTGGATTTGCATGAGTCTGAGTTCAATACAGTTTAGAAACTGGAGCCTGAGATTGATGAGAGCAGAGAGATGGGGTTGAAGAATTTTGGGTACTGTTGATAGAAGGAGAGGTACGAGATGAGGGTTGAGTTGAGTGAAACACGCCATTTCACTTAATCCCCTTGGGTTAATTTTACTATAGTTGCATATGTGGGTCCGTTTCATTATTATTTTATTCAATTGAGTTGCCTTAATTTAAAATTAGAGTGCAATTATAACAAAACTAGGAAATTGGGGTGTCACAGCCTCACAGGGGTTAAGTTCAATTTAGGGTATAACCGAAAAAATGTGCAAAGTTGAGGGTATTTTAAATGGTTTGCTCATTTGTTGCCATCTGTACTACAATATCCATGGAACATTATTTTTCATTATTTCAAGTTGGATGTTTAAACTGATATTGTGCATCAAGAATTAACACTAAATGTTGTGCAGCTGGAGCTCAGGGTGGCATTGGTGTTGGAGCATCTGGTTATCTGGAAGGTTTTACTCCTGTAAAGTCTCTTGGTTCTACATCTGCATCTTACATTGTAATTCCATCACCCAGCTTGCGCTTTCTCCCTCCAACCCCTCTTCAGCTACCGACTTGTCTTACTGCCGAATCACCTCCGCTTGCACATCTACTTCATAGTAAAGGCTCTGCAATTCCCCTTGCAACTGGCTTTGTGGTTTCTAAAGCTGTGCCTTCTATGGGGAAAGACTACAGGAGCAACTCAAGGGAAGAATGGCCTTCTGTTCTTTCTGTGAGTCTTATCGATTATTATGGGGGTAATAGTATTACCCAAGAAAAAATTCCTAGGGGGATTATGAAGCAAGGAAGAATAAGTTCGGAAGTTAGAGACTTTGAAATTGAGATACACTTGATTCTCGAGTCCATATCGGCAGAGCTTCATGCTTTGTCATGGATGACTGTGAGCCCAGCATATTTGGATAGACGGACTGCACTGCCGTTTCATTGTGACATGGTTTTAAGGCTTAGAAGGCTGCTTCATTTTGCTGATAAGGAGCTGTCTTCACAACCCGATAAGTCGCAGATGTAAGATGGATAAATCATACAATAGACAGAATGCCCAATTGAAATTAGGTATTGTCATCACTACGTATGACTTTGGTGTACAATAAAAGCATAAAAAGTAATAAATGTAACGGTAGCTGCCTTTTTTGTACTTCCGGAAAGATATGGAAGTCTGGGAAGAAATAGTTAGATCTAACAAATACAGTTGCAATAGCATATGCAAAAAAAAAAAAAAGTGTAAATGAATTAGGATAGTTCATTACAGCACAGCTCTAACCACCACGATTAGTGTATTATTTTATTTTATTGTTAAAACATCTTTAGCCCTTCTTTTTACAGTTTAATTTTGTATTCATGTTCTTTTGCAATATGGTAATAATTAGTGCTAGTTGCCTAGGAAAACAGTTGTCAGTGTTTTGATTCAGTTACACATAAAACTAAATTAAATTAAGATATCCTAATTAGAATTAAATTAAATCATGCTTGATTAAGTCACATTTATTCATACTTGGAATTAAATTAAATTAAGACACTGAAATTAGAATTAAATTAATAAGAAACTTTAATTAAAACTACATATTTGGTTAAGTTACACGTGCAATTAAATTAGATTAAATTAATCGAACTGAAATTATTACATTAAAGCTACATATTGAAATTGAACTAAGTTAGAAGAGAAATTTTAATCGAACTGACGAACTGGTTCAGTTCTAAAATCAATTGCACGTGTAACTGATTCAATTCTAATAGCGTGCTCCTTTATGTATATATGATCCTTTAGAATGAATTAGTAATAAATATTGGCTTAAAATTAGGAACCCTAATTATCCAATTTCATACCCCAAGGCTTTAATCTTTAAATAAACTAAATTAATTCGTAATACTTCTCACTAAAATGCAAGAATGATTCAAAGGAATGAATTTCTAGTCGATGATGGAGAACCAAGTACCGTCACGATCTGTGTCTTTCTCTCACTTCCTAAACTCGCTACCGAGGTCGTTAAACTGATTAGAATCGATGGCTGAGACGAGAAATGGTGGCGAGAAGAGGTTGGTTGACCAAATAGCAAGGTTAAAGTGGCCGAAGAATCGAAAGGGAGAGGTGTGGTGAAAGAAGAATCGGAAAAGGGTGAGAGGAGGCGGCGGATATGAAACTATAAAGTGTGATGTGGGGCAAAAAAAAAAAACATAAGAAGCTCAACTAATTATCAAAACGCAGCGTTTACTTTTAACTTGCGGTTCGACTCGATTAAGTGAAAAGTTTTTTATTCAAAACTAAACTAGACCAAAAATTAAAATTTTTTCAAATAAAAAAACCGATCCAAATAACTAAAATCAATCGGTTCGAATCAGTTTCTCGGTTTTTTTTTCCAAAGTTTGCACACCCCTGCTTTATAGGTTTCTCATCATTACAGTAACAGTACCAAAGAGAAGGCCTAAAAATTTGAATTTCAATTTTCGTTCTCTCTTTTTGTTAAATAATTCACTTACAACTAATAGGGTCAATGTCGTCATTTCAATTGTACCACCACAAGTTAACTGTTAAGCACAAGTTATAATATATGCTCCCTCCGTCTTATACATATAGAGAAAAAAATTTTCTTTCATAATGTTCTTTTTACATAGAGAATTGTTTAAAATGGTAACTTTGGGATAAATGCAAAAGTAAAAGTCCAATATGCCCTTAATTTGCTTTTTAGTTTAAACATTGAGTTTGGGAGAGTTTCAAAAAAGTGGCAAACATAATTGTGATTGAGGAACTGGTGTTCCAAAACAACTATACCATACAATAAGAAAATAAGGACTTCTTCGTATTATTACATACAAATTAAACTTTTGGAGTTGCAAGCATATTCTGAATTATGTATATAGTTTCTGCGCACGTTTAATAATTAAATGCACATATATACTGAGATTTATATATAATTCGTATAAATCCAAAATGAAAGAAAAATTTCCTCCAAAAAGCGGTGCTTAACTCAAAATTGTTGTGTCCATTTATATTCCCTCTAACTAACATCTTAAAAGGTTAGGTTAAAGAGCGAGAAACACAACCCAAATCCGTTGCACCCTCACCATTCTTTGCATAATGCCAAATTTTATAAACTGTCTTAATGGATATAGATAAGTTATCTGCAATTTTACGAATACTGTGAGCATTTGACTCACCATTTTCAGTTTTAAAAAACAACCTACAAACTGAATTTTTCTTCACTAATGTTTTTGCTTTTGTTGTCTTTTCTTGTTAATGCTGGAGCATTAATTAAGACGGTGTCATTTCATATTCTACAAAAGGCAGTTGTTCATCAAATGACAAGGAGATCAATTACAAAAGGCAGTATTACGATCCAAATTTGAGTTGAATTTTTATTGGCTAGTTGCAATATGGTAAATTAAAAAAAAAAAAAAATTTCAGATAAAATTCACATCTTAAATCTTAGCGAACATTTTTACTTTCTCTATAGAAGCGAGGAAGTATTATTAAGACGTTTCATCTAAACTTATAAATTCAACCAATAATTTATTTATTTTCTATTTTTATAAATAGAATTAAACTATCAATTTTTTTTTTTTTTTAAATTATGGTTTTGGATGAGTCTGTCTGGTATTGTCAACGTTTTCAAACACCCCCTATAAATATGGAATGACATGTCAAAATCATATGTTGCAGAATTGTATCTCCATGTGTGGCTATGACCTGCCTAAATGGTTCATCCATCTTGGCAGTGACCGTAGGTTTCATTTTCAAGTCATAATAGTAATACAGCCAATTAAAAAAGTAATGTATTTAAATGTCAAAAAAAAAAAAAGTAATGTATATATGCCAATTCTTGTGATGCTATTTCACCAAAATTCAGAAGCAAGAGGCATCCAATGCTTCAATTCAAATTTATAAATAACATGATATGCTTTTATTTTTATTTTTATTTTTATTTTTTGCAAAAATAAGGAGAGCCCTCTTTGGACAAAATATAACTAATTCCTAAATTATATTCAAATTAACACTTAAAATTTTTTTATATTTAAAAAATAACTGTGGCGTTTTTTATTTATACTTCATCTTATTATCGGGTTTTTTATCTAAAAGGTGAGCTTTTTCTGTCTAAGAAATCAACATTATTATGTCCAAAAAATGTATATAGCTAGTGGTAAAAAGCTCACTTTTTAAATGGAATGACCTAATAATGAAATAGAAGTATAAACTAAGGACGTTATAATTTTTTTTCTCAAAATATAAAAGAATTTAAGTTTTAATTTGAATATAATTTTTTTTTTAATTAAGGTTTCTTCAAATAAAATAATTTCCATAGAATGAAGTATTTTCTCTTTTAATATATAAAAATATTACAGTAGAAAGAAAAAGATAGTGGCATCAAGCACATAAAAAGTTCAATATGGAAAAATAATAATTAATTTCTACTATAAATTAGGTCAATAAAAAAAAAATATAGAGATAACAATGTCTAGGAACTAAGGAAGCTATGGCATCAACAACACTCTCTTGGTTTTGTTATTTGACAAGTGTTTGTACATTTTATTACTAAATTATAATATTATTAATTATTGCTAAAATTTTAATTAATCAGATAATTAATTTTTTTTTCATGTCTAATTGAAATTAAAATTAAATTATAAGTAAAATTAAAAAAAAAATCTAACCTTTCAATTTGGTCTTAATTTAATGAAAACTTTATTCTTGTCATTCTTTGATGGATTAATTAGTATATTTTTAAGCAATTTTTTTAAAAAAAATTTATAAATTAAAAAATATATTTTAAGAGACACAATTACTTTCCTCTATTATTACATTCACACACCTCATATTAGCATATTACCATCCTTTAATTATATGAGCCAAAAACAATTAATTACTACACAAATCATTTAAAAGAAAAGGAAAGAAAAGAAAAGAAAAGTCTTGATCTTGAAGAAGAAGAGCAATTAGAGAAGAATTTGAGAACAAGCAAAAAAAGTATAACAAAAGATCAATTTTTGAAAAATAATACAATAAGAACAAGATTTATTGCTAAAATAAATCACAAATACAAGTGAGATTATATATATATCTCAAGCCAAATTAAAAAAAATACAATGGATCAAAATTCTCCACCACCGGTTAAACCAAACCGAATCAAATCAAACTAAAGATTTATTATTATAACCCTAATTCTCTAATTCCCCTGAACAAGAACAAGAAAAATTATATAGATATAATACAAATGCCACCAAATTTAATACATTAATCACACAACATAATCATCATTAGAAATTAAAACTAAATAATAACCACATCAAACAAATCCCTACCCATTTCTTTTCTATCTCTCTCTCTCTCTCCCACTCCATGAAAGATGGATTAAAAAGAATAAAAACAGAGAAGAAAACTAGATATAGAAGTGTGTTTCTAAAGAGAGAAAGAGAAATGGGTAGAGAGAGAAATAAGGAAAATATTGTACATAACATAAATAATATGTAAAATGGTTCAAAAGAAGAACCCACAAGCAAGAGCAACCAAAGAGGCAAAGAATGTGGGAACAAAGACATTAGCATCAGATGCAGGGCTTGGTGCTGGTGCTAGAGATGGTGCTCCAACTGCTGTGGCCATTTGCATGTTGGAGGAAGCCATCAACACAACCATCAAAACGACAAAGAGGTTCATCTTCATTGCCTCCATTTTCTTGAAATTAGTTCTTGTTTTGCTTTGTTATAGAGGAGATTTTGAAGAGGGGAATTGTGCTTTAGAATGTCGTTTGAGATGGTTGTAGTAGATGAAATTGAAGGAGAGAAATGCAGAGAAAATAAAGCACAATGCAAGCTTTATGGGTAGTGGGTATTATATATATATAGAGAGAGAGAGAGAGAAGTTAATAAAAGAGAGAAGAGAGAGAAATTGAATGTTGGGAGAGAGGTTGAAGACAGGGTGGCAGTGACAATGGCTGCCATACAGCTGGCCATATGGTATTTGTGGGCCACCATCTTTTTCTGTGTATGTCTTACCTACTGTTTTGGGTTTTATTCTCTTGTTCACATTTTTATTTTCTAAAAAGAATTCTATTTTTTAAATTGACTTATCTTTTATTATTTTATACCGCGGAGAATTTTTTTTAGGCGAAAAGCTGTACTTTTTTTTTTACAACCATGAGTTCTGCTTTTGATTAATAAATTTAGGGAAAATTATTATTACATCCCTATATATTAGTTAAATACACTAGTCACAACATATTTTCTGCAAAATATATAATTATGTCTTTAATATATAGTTCCGTTAGACAATTTAGTCCTTTTATCTGCTTTTGAGTATTTAACAGTGAGTCACAGCGATTAAAGGAGAGAGAAAGATTTTTTATGACTAAAATACCCTAACTATCCTTCTTTCTCTCCATCCTTCTCTGCATTTTTTATTTCTTCATCTACCTTACCCTTCTTATCTTCTTCATTCTTCAAAACTCAGCTATTATTCGCATTAAGCGAGCTTTAGCCTGAGCATACATATTCTCTAGCGATTCAAAGTAAGAGTGTGGATCGAAGTTGGAAGAGGAAGATCCTTTCATGTCCGGTGGACTTTGAATTCTGTGTTTGGATTTGGTTTATATATATTTCAATTTTGATTTTAATTTTATATTTTCTCTGTTTTCTTTATTTAGAGAAAATTTTTATTTAGGGTGTTTTATTTTATATAGAGAAATTTACTTAAAATGAAAATTTTGGGAAAGATGCAATTGTTCAAAGTCTAAAATACACTCATCTGATTTGCGTCATTATGTTAATTGTGCACGGTTAGCAAGAGAAAGTGGCAGAAAAAAAAAAAGATTGGGCATTTAATGCCCTTGTGTTTCCAATGTAAAAGTACACGGTTATTTTATCACAAAATTGTAAACTACTGAGAGTTAACAAATGTGCTCATATTAAAAATTTATTGGACATATATCTATTTTGCCTATAAGAATCTAAGTCGTTTAAATGTGCTCAATTTACGAATGTGTACTCATTTTATTATATTTGTCTATTAACATTATGTTTTTATTATATACTTATGCATCCTTTTTTCTTTTCCCTCTTCAAACAACGGTTTTGAAATATAAAGAGACACAATATTTAAAAACTACCTCCGTCGCACCTCTTCACAATCCACTCATTTTCATAACCGCCGCCTTGTGCCTTCTTATTAGCATAGATCGACGACTATAAATAAAAGAAAAAAACTACCTCCACATTACCTTGTTGCATTCAGCTAAAGAGTTAACAAATGTGCTCATATTAAAAATTTATTGGACATATATCTATTTTGCCTATAAGAATCTAAGTCGTTTAAATGTGCTCAATTTACGAATGTGTACTCATTTTATTATATTTGTCTATTAACATTATGTTTTTATTATATACTTATGCATCCTTTTTTCTTTTCCCTCTTCAAACAACGGTTTTGAAATATAAAGAGACACAATATTTAAAAACTACCTCCGTCGCACCTCTTCACAATCCACTCATTTTCATAACCGCCGCCTTGTGCCTTCTTATTAGCATAGATCGACGACTATAAATAAAAGAAAAAAACTACCTCCACATTACCTTGTTGCATTCAGCTAAAAAGCATAGTGGTTATAGATTTTTTAATGTCATCAGCAATGTTTTTCTTCTTGTTTCCTTTTTCTTGTTACTTGCAACAATATTTTGGGATTGATTATTGTCAGCAACAACCATAACACCTTCTTAGTTTTCAGGTAAGCAGTTCAAGTCTGGTAATTGAAAAGTAATGAACGTATCTTCAGAATGTGTGTCTGAATCCATTGGGATGTCATTGGAGATCAAATAAAAATGATGGATTCATAAGGAATGAAAAACTATAGTCCTTATTTTCGAAAACTCTATGAATGCAATTACATGTCCTAAGTCATGTTGAAATTTATATGTAGCCATATTGTAGAAGCTAAGGAGACTGTTGGTTTAACCAAAAATTTTGGCTCCAAATTTTCGCTAAATTTGGGCACATGTTATTAAAAATGCTTAATACTTAATATAGATGGGGGAAAATCAAAATTTCAATTTGTAAAAATCAAATTTGAAAATTTTGAATTCTCAAAATAATTACAGTATTTTCTTAAATATTTCCTCCATTTTAGATATTAATTGTCGAATAGATGTACCCGGGACTCTCTCTTTGTGAGTTGGCTCCATCAAAACTAAAAAAGCAATTAATGTAAATTAGGGATATATTAGATAAAAAATGAAAAAAAATCAATTCAACTACCAGCTTAATTCCTGGGCATTTTCTATTTTTTCTAAATAAAGAGAACAGAGAAAGTAAATTTTAACAGAGAAAGTCAGCGTCTCTTTGTGTTTTTCGAAAGTCGAAACTAAAGGAGGTTCAAAAACGTTAAAAGAGAGAAAATCATCCCCAGATCTCCAATTACGTGGCATGCATCCAGTTTGTGATTGAAAACCATCCGTCAGTCAAGGGTTCCACTTGCCCGCAAATGTTAGAGATTACTTCATTTGACCGGATTTAGGGCAATTGATTCAACAGTTGGTTGAGAATGATCTGAACAAATATAGCACACCTATAACTATAAAGTCAGCTATTGACACCTTCCTATCGTCAAAATCACCAATGAGTTATTGAATTCAGAGATGAATCGATGTGTTGAATGAGGAGTTCGAACAGATATGGGACACCTCCAACTAAAAATGTATACTTATCAAATATACTTAAAGAAACTAAATCTATAATTCTACATTTTAAATTTATTTTCAATGGTGGTCTTGGACTAGGTTCTAATAGAGGGCGGCTGGATTGGAAAAGGAGGTGGTGATGGTGGGATTTCATTAGGGTATTTTTGTCTTTTCCTAGTGATTTAACGGCAACATTCATAAAAAATGACGAAGGACTAAAGTGTTTGTCAGGATCATAACTTAGAGACATCATTATATATTTTATAAAAAACAGGTCCTATCTAGTATATTTGACAATGCAAAGGAATGTAATAGTAATTTTTTTATAAACTTATAAAAAATTATTTTTTTTGAGAAAAAAATATTTTTAAAATTGGTTTTTATTTGATTGGATAAAAAAATCGGATAGAGCTGAAACTTAAATTTAAAATAAAGGGAAATATATATATTAAATTTACCTAAACTATGTGATATTTTATTGGAATAAATAGATTAGCGAAATGTAATTTATCGGGAAGTGTATAAAACATCTGTGGTTGATTTGCATTATCAATTCTACTTATCAGGAGGTAGATCATCCAACTTTCCTTAATAAAGATTTTTTTTTTTTTGAAAGGTACACAAGGAAGATAAGTTCATTAAAGATACTAAGGTAGTTACATTTCCCAATTTGACCAATAAGTGCATAAATAAACTTGTATTGTAATTTAAATTGACAATCTCACAATTTGACCAATTTAAATTTGGAAATGTCAATCTTTAGAAAATATAGGTGTATTTCAATTTATAATTTTTGTAAGTTAAAGTTTGCAACCTAACTCCTTAATAAAATTTCTCTCAACTATTGAATATATTTACAATATAATCAAGTCAAATTTTATAAATAAAAAAAAAATCTAGTTATAATTTTTATTATTTTGTATTACATTTAACTCTTCTTTGCCCTAATTCCCTTCATTAACTCACTTATGAATTGTTTTAATACTAATTTTTAAAATTATTTATTTTCATTTATAAGTTAGAAAATAAAAAAATATATAAATTGGTCTGAATTAGAATAATGATTTGTATTGGTAATAGTTTTGTAAAGGTATGGTGGTTGAGTTGAATTGTTTATTCTAACCTAACATGTTCATGGCAACATGGTTTGTGTGGACTTAATCATTGGAATGATTTAATGTATAATGACAAATTTGAATTATTGGCGATGATTTTTCTTTTTTTTAATTTTAATAGGAAAAATATTAATTAAATATATAAGTTATATAATGAGAACCCGAGTAGTTAATTGAAGGATTAATTAATATTTTAAAAGAAATTAGAAATTAAACTTTGTTATTTTTGGGTTCATGATCTTTGAATTTTGCTAATTATATCATTAATTAATTTGATTGATATGTTGCTAGCAATGACACTAATTTCTCATATTTAATTTTATTTAGTTTATTAATTATAATGTAGCATGACAATATAGGCCGGCACATGCCTATTTCAATAACTATCACCAAACCAGATAGTAAAAATTTTAATTGATGCAATAAAAGTTGACATGACATAATGTTGAGACATGCTAGCATGTCTATTTTAAATAAGAATCATTATAATATTTGTCAATTTTTTACTTCAATATTTAAATTTTATTTCTTTAAAAAAAATATTTAAAGGTCTTATTTTTAGCAACGACTTTTGATTTAATTTTTAGCATTTTGACCAAGTTAAAACTCTATCTTTATTAATTGTAGTGTTCGGTAATATAACTTATATTGAATGAACTATTTATGAAACATTAAACACTATGACGTTTAATGTTTAGCTTTTAATTAAGTTTTTTAACAATTATACTCATTGTTTTTTCGTCGAATTCAACTAATTAAACAGATAATGTCATTTTTTGTCAATTTATGTTAAACTATTATTTACTAAACACTTCTAATTTAAACTAGCTAATAAAATAATTGACAACTACTAAAACAACTAAATTGCCTCTAATTGTTATTATATAGCACATTTTATATGAAATGACAAACCAATAGTAAATTAGTAATTATAACACTTTTTTAAAAAAAAAGTTATTAGATAGTTATAAAAATAAGTTTTTAAAATTAAAAAAAAAATGTCAAAGAGATTAAAAAAATTACAAAGTTTATGAGACCCATTATGTTTTTTTTTTTGCACCATATCAAGCTCTTTTATCTTAATTATAATTTTTTTTATTTTATTAATTTTTCTTTAATTTTGCATATTTTTTTTTATTTTATTTCCATTTATTTGAAATATCAAATAAATTATTCATTCTTCTTGTAATCCTTGCATTCCACAAAACAACACTTTGAGTGTAGAACCCTGTAATTCAAAGCTAGACCTTTATTGCTATGATGTCTCATTAGAATCTACTATAAGATTGTGAATTATTAACATGTTGAAAAAACGAGGAACTTTGATTTTTGATATTTGACGTTTTAAGAGTTCATTTCACATTATTATTCAAAAACTAATATTTAAGATATATAAATTATTGCCAATTTTTTACAAGTATTTAAAAAAAATTAGAACAATTATAAAAGTTAGATGCATTTTGACTTCTGAAGAAAGGAAAAACAACTTTAATTGACTTTTTTTTTTAAATTTTTTTTAAATTCTAAAACCACTTTTTTTTTTTCTTTTTCTTATTTAAAGGAGACTATTCATTCGGTTCGAGAAGCTGTTGATTCAGATTTAACATTCAGCAATCAACTTAAACAAACGACACCTGAAATAACTTTGTTAAAAGACATTTTCAAATGATAATATTTTTAGTTTTGGTCAATAAAAGAAAAACAATTATTATGAGTAAAGTAGTTGTAAAAGTGACTAAGTACCAACCGCAGTTAGATGTGTAAAATTATACAAAGACAACTGAGCTTTAAGCCTTTAGTTATTGTTTGTTAATTTTACTTCAAAAAATAATTAGGAATAATGAATATTGTATAAATACTGTGTATATGGTTGATTTAATATATTATACTCTCATATAAATAATACAAAAAAATAGTATTTATGCATAATATTAAATTAAACAAAATAATAGTATAAGTACATATTTACTTTGCATACTCGATGGAAGAAATATTATGCATAACAATTGTTAATTAGACTAATACATTTTTATTTTGAACATCTAAAATTAATTTATAAATATCAAAAAAATAGTATTTATCATAAATTAAATTGAAACAGAAATAAAGTGATAAGTACAATATTTACTTTGCCAATACCGATGGAAGAAAGAAATATTATGCATAACAATTGTTAATTAGACTAATACATTTTTATTTTGAACATCTAAAATTAATTTATAAATATTTATGCAAATTATCATATAATCAAAAGTTACAATTTAACACATTTTAAAAAGATATATATGAAAAGAAAATTAAATTATTTTAATCTCACGTTTTGTTTTAACGTTGATATAAAATTATTTTTCATAATAAAATCTAATTATATGACTCAAATAAACAATAAAATACAATTAATATGATTCTAATTATATAATTTTTTGGACAAATGGGTTTATTAGATATTATAAAAGGAGATAAATTTTCAGTCAAACATTATTAGTTTTCTCAATTTAAAATGTTATATTAAAAGATAATGAGATATCATGTATATAATACAATTTTAATTGCATAAATCCATGTTAAAAATTTTGATAGTAAGATAAATAAAAATTTATAATTATTTATTAGAATTTTAAATAATTTATTTTGGGTAAACGAATTTCATATATTAGATAATTATTTATTTTGAAAAAAATTATAGTTATATTGAAAATAATATTTATATTCACACCATTAAATAATTACTTTTATATTTATTAACAGGAAATGCATATATTAAATAAAAAATAAATATGCTATTTTTGATAGATTTTAACTACTTTTGATATATTGAAAAAAAAAAAAAAAAAAAAAAAAAAACAAAAAGGATAGGTAGTCAAGAGTCGATTTGAGTTTAGCTTAGGATGAAAAAAAAAAAAAAAAAGGATAGGTATCAAGTCATTTGATTTAGCTTAGATCAAATGGTTTATATTTACCTATTCTAAATCTAATGGTGCGGAAAAAATTATTCGCCAATACAGAAATTTTGAAATCTGTATTATAGTTTTACCTTATGTTTATATGGAATGACAAACCAATAGTAATTAAGTAACTGCAAGATCCACTTTAGAAAATAACTATCAAATAAATACTATATAGATATATAGTTTTTGAAATACAAGAAAGGTAACTGCAAGAGATAAAAAAAATTTTAAAAAATTAACGAATTTACGTGTAACACCCACCGCCCAGTCTCGAGAGATCCGACGGCGGACGTCACATTCGGTGCCGGAGACACTGTCTTGACTTAACATATAAATCATAAAATTTAAAAATTATAAATTACTATTCACAAACCGGTAACTTACTATTTCAGACACAGAAAAATGGGGCGTTACATTACGTCTGCGTCTTTTTTATTTATTAATGGTTACATGGAATCACTGGTTCATTGTATAATTGTTTTTCTTGGACAAACCCATAGATCAAACTAACAAAATAAACATGCATGAAATAAATGAAGATATTACTATATTTTATTTAAAAAATGATAAATTAGTAATAAATGGTAACAATTTTTTTAATTGACCAATAATCATTAGCTAAATGTATGGATAAGCATGGTTAGGTAATGATTTTTCATTATTTGGATGGACGTATGAAATATGAAATTTTTCAAAATTAATTACAGAACAATATATTATTGTTAATTTTAATGTTGTAACGACAAAAAACGGTCACAAAGAATATATTCAAATTGAGTTGGAAAATGAATTGTGGGGCATGTGCATGAAGTTCCCTTCATTTGAAGCAAATGGCATGCATTGCTTTTCTTAACCAACTTTGAGTTTTGTCTAAAAAAGCAGAACAAGAGTAACGTTGGTTAGACACTTTTGCTTTCAAACCAAAACAAAAGTAACGTTGACAGTGTAACTTTAAGCTCTTTAGTTTCTTTACTGTGGGAACATAGAATAGAAGAGTGGAGACATTTTCAAAGGCTGCTCGTAGGTCACCAAAAGTAGATTCTAAATTCACTTGAAAACAAGGATTTTTTATTCAACAAGTTAACCCTAATTTCTAAACTAACATTTTGACATCTACGCTACCCAAAAATAAAAATTAGAAATAGATTTTTGCATTTCTATGTTGACATACTCCGTTGCTAAAAAGATTTAGCAACAGATTAGAAACAGAAAGTCCATTTTTTTTATTGGCCTTTATTAGCAATGGATTTTGATCTATTTTTAATTTGTAAATGGATGTATTTTCGACCCGTTATTAACTTCTCTCCGTAGGTATAACGTTGTATGGATTTGAATTGCTTAGATTCATTGTTTTTTTTAGTCTTAATTCATAACTAAATTCATTGCTAATTTATAATTTGTTTTTTTGGTATAAAAGGAAGGCAAAAAAGCATTAGAGGTAGAACCTAGAATACGCTACACCAGTAGCATCATGAACAATCCAAGCATGAAGTTCTGAAGGACAATAAAAAAGAACATGAACTCTTAAACTGAGAGAGAAAGCCAAACTTGCTAGCCAATCTGCACAAAAGTTAGCCTCCCTATAGATATGAGATAACATCACATTCCCACATTTTTGCATGGCTCGCCTAATAGCAGTAACCAAAGCCTAGAACCCTAATGGAGTAGCCATCACACCCTTGAGCATCTTCACAACAAATTAACTGTCACACTCCACGTGCAATGCAGCAATGCCATACCTCTTAGTCAACCTCAAACCTTCAAAGATACCCCGTAATTCCGCCAAAGGGACTAAATAAACACCTAGACTGGTCGAGAAACCTGTCATCCACCGAGCAAATGCATCCCTGATCAAACCACTTGCACAAGCTTTGCCATTTTTCATTGCCCCATCAATGTTAAGTTTGAAGAAATTCGATGGAGGAGGCCACCAACTAACCCATTGCTGCGATTTCGCAGGCCTCTCACCATGATTCAAAACCTGCATCTTAGAGATACCAGAGACCTCCAAAGCATATCCACAAAACTAAAGAAACTGCATTGTGAGTATCTCCTGCAAAAAAAAAAAATTTGTTCCTAGATCCCTAAAGCTTCCAACATGCAACAACAAATATTAAAGGCCAATTAACACCATTGTCATGATACAATGACTCCATAAGATTATTCAAAGCACAAGTTTGTGCATCCACAGAATCATTCTAAAACACATATGAAGGAGGATTAAGAGAAGACAACACTTGTTTAGCAAAGTTGCAATCCCTTACCACATGAATGATTGACTCTGAACCACCTATGCACAACTCGCAGGCTAGAGACTCACACAAATGTTGGCGGAACCTTTCTTGATTGGTAAACAATTTCCCTTTGAGGGTTAACCATAAAAATAAATCGATCCGTTGTGGACTCGCCCAATTCCAAATGACAGTCCAATTATGTCCCCTTCGATCACGAGAAGTATCAACAAGAGAATCATAAGTTGATTTAACATCAAAATTCCCAGAACTGGAAAAATGCCATATTGGAACATCTTCTCCTTAACCAATACTTGGCGGCAACACAACAATAATATTAGGAAGGGCTAAGATTGGAAGAAACTCAATAAAACGTAGCCAATCCTATGCACTAGACGGTGTAACGTAGCAATTGATTATTTCTTGAAGAGAATCAGCCAAAACGGGTTTCACCACATTATCAAGGAGGATAATATCATCTGCAACCCATCTGTCAATCCAAAATCGCACCTTCGCTCTACTACCAACAAACTAGGAAATACTCTTAAGCAAATCCTTCCAATAGTCAACCAGCCCCTTCCAAAGAGGAGAGCCAGTGTTACGATTAAGAGTTATAGGCACGGGAGAGTCTTGTAACTTATAACAATTTTTCAAAACTTCTACCCAAAGTGCTCTGGACCCAGAAATAATGTGCCATCCAAGCTTCATTGAAAAAGCTTTGTTGAGATCAACCAGACTTCTAAAACCAAGACCCCCCTCGATTCATGGAGTTACAAACATCCTTCCAAGGGACCATCGAAATCGTGCGCTTCTCCGTGGTGGAACCATAAATAAAACTTTGACACAGCTTCTCAATCTCTTTACAAACAAAAATAGGCAATTTGGCAGTTTGTATTGCATAAATGGGCATGGTAGAGACAACAGTATTAGCTAAAGTAACTCCGCTCGCCATAAGATAAATTATTAACTTTCGAAGAAGACAATTTCAACTTCACATTATTAATAACATAAGCATAGGATCTCTTGGTGACCCTTTCATAGAGGAGGGGGAACTCCTAAATACTTATCTAAATTAGTAGTCTCCTTAAAACCCAATCCAACACTTAACCTTCTCCGAGAGGCAATATTAACAAGCTTAGAATAGAAAACTTAGGTTTTGAGCTAAACCAAAACGCATCTAAAAGAGACCGAATAACACTGACCTGCACAAAATCTGCTTCAGCTAGCAAGACCAAATCATCCGTAAAGAAAAGATGAGAGAGAGGAGAACCACCTCGTGACAGCATGATGGGCTTCCAAGCCTTAGCAGCAACAATATAATTAATAGCCAAAGAGAGGCGTTCCATGCATAAAGCGAACAAATACGGACTAAGGGGGATCACCTTGTCACATTCCTCAGGAAGGATAAAACACATCCAAAATCCATTCCATAACACCCTCATGGAGCAAGTGCTAATACAATTCATAACAATTTGAACAAAAGAACCCGAGAGCCCCAAATCCATCAAAGTATGAAATAAAAAATCCCACCTGATTCTATCATAAGCCTTTTTGAGATCTACTTTGATAGCCATAAAGTTGATGTTCCCTACTTTACTCTTCATTTTATGAATAACCTCTTGAGCAATAATGATGTTATATGTAATATGTCTCCCAGGAACAAAGCTTGTCTGGCAAAGGCTAATGACGGAAGGCAAAATCTCCTTAAGCCTGTTAGCCATGACCTTTGTAATAATCTTGTAAGAGACATTACATAAGCTGATAGGCCGAAAATGCACCACACGAGTAGGATTAGTGATTTAGGAATAAGTGCCAACTGTGTGGCATTCAAAAATAAAGGTAAAGCTTTCCCTACAAAAACCTTCCCACCTCTCTCAACACCGAGTCCCCCACCACCTTCCAACAACGTTGATAAAAACCCGTATGAAGACCATCAGGCCCAAGGGCTTTCCACGATTTCATTTGAAACACAACCATCCGGACTTCCTCCAGATCAAGAGCCTTAGAAAGAGAAGGATACAAGTCAGGCAGAATTAAAGGAAATTGACCTCTAATAGCATAGAGCGGCACATGATCAGCGTCTTTAGAATAGAGACTAGAAAAGAAACTAGTAGCCATATATCGCAGGAGCATCTGATCCTCCACCTAGGTCCCATGATCATCAAATAAACCTTTAAATCGATTCCTCCTTTTTCTCTTAATAGCTTGAAGATGAAAAAAGTACTCTGGTCACCTGAAATAATCCATTGTGCCCAAAATTTTTAGTACCATATAAGCTCCTCTCGTTGGAGAATTAAACACAACTCCTTTTGTAATTTATTTTCCTATCGATAAAGGTGAGAATGACCCCCTTGATCCAATTAATGCTAAACTCCTTCAAGATGGGCCAACAAAGATCTTTTCTGTCGAAAGACATTTCCAAACACAGTCCTATTCAAACCTGCATCTGGGAGGCAAACTGCTCAATATTTCTAACTAGATTTTCATTTGGATTCCAAAAATGTGACACAACATCATTAAATTGTTTATGTGTAATCCAAGTGGCAAGAAATTGAAAAGGTTTATCCATATGCAAACAGGAATAGCTACTAGATAATTTTAAGAGAATCGGGCAATGGTCAGATCTGACTTTAGCAAAATGAGTCACTATAGCTTCTGAAAAATTACAGCTCCACTCCATATTACAAAATAGATTTCTGCGCTTCTAGGTAAATTGCGAACCACGAAATCCCAAATCAATCATTCCAAAAGCCCGAAACCAAGCATTAAAACTACTACAGACCCTTGTTCTATTAGGCGATCCCCCTCCTCTTTTGAAGTTGAAGAATAGCATTAAAAGTCACTCATGATAGCCCAAGGATTGTTAATCACTTTGTTATTATAAGCAAGATCTTCCCAAAGAATCCGAAGTCCAAAAGCTTGGGGCCAACCATAAACAACTGTTAACTCCATCAAAAACTTGCTAATATCACTAACTGCGGCATGAATAAATTGGTTACTATTTTGAATAATATAAACCTCCCAATCATTAAACCAAAGAAGACAAATTCCCCTAGAAAAACCTGCTACTTCAACCTGATGAGAATTTTTATAACCAATGCCCTTGATAACCCTATCCGCTGTTAAACCATTAATACATGGTTCAAGTAAAGCCACCAAATGAGGTTTATGCAAACTTAAAACCATCTTCAAGACATTTAAGAAATCATAGTTACCTGCACCCTGACAGTTCCATGATAAAATCCATATTGATAAATCACAAAATGAAGAAAGAAAAGAAAACCTAGGAACTAGAGCATCAATCCAGCCCAACTGTGCCACCTTAATCCTCATCCTCCTTCTCTCCTACCGTCATGTCAACAAAATAATCATCATCGAACTCAGAATCCACAGAAGACCCCTCATTTCGCTGCTGGGAATTAATTGGCTTAATCAAACCAGGGTCTGGAGGATTAGAATCTCCCCAACATTCATAATGATAGGCTCCATTTGGCAATGAAATGTAAACAAGTCCCTAGCCACACTGCTGTGAAGAGAACCCGCAGGAGGCACATCCTTTTGAACCACTTGAACCATAGAATGGTTAGAAGGATCTAAACTGGTATCCTTCGAATTAACAAGTAGGGCTCTACTTTTAGTTTGATACTCAAAAAATCCCCCAAGAGTAGCTTTAGGAGGAATAGAATCCTTCTTAGTATTACAGTGAACCCCTTTTTTTAAATTTTTCCCAAGTTAGAAGGCTTATAATAATTCTGACATGAACCAATGAAAACATTAACTGGACTTTTCCCCTTATTGTTAAAAGTACGCTCCTGTGTGGAGGTGGCAGGAGGATCCTGAAAGACTCCCCTCACATTTTCCTGAAAAGCAACAAGTGGATTCTCCCTTTCAGCTGTATCATTATTCCCAACACATTCATGCTCCATCACCCCGGCATCCACAGATAAAGCCGCAAGCTTAGTACCACTAGATTCATTTCAAGGCCTCTTATTCAATCTAATTAAATCATTACCTTGGCCCTAAGGGCGGCGACCCCTTCTCGTCACAACCATCCATAGATCATATGCCATACCCATTGTATTCATATCACCTTGGGGTAATTCAAAATTAAAAGGCTCAAAGTTAAGTAGGTCTGGCTAGCACTGTCAAAACGGGCTATCCGGTCCAGCTCAGCCCAACCCGCACATATAGTACAACCAAAATGGGCCTAAGCCCACAGACAGCCCGTGATCACCCGTAATTTGTTTGGAAATAGACAAAAAATTGTGGCACGTTTTTATGACGGACTTTTTTTTCCTGACCCGTTTCTTAACAACGCTCGCGCGGGCTGGGTGGGATGGGTTCACGGGGGCTCGTTTTAGAATAATATATATGTATATATTATAAACATTTAAAATAAAATGGGGAATAAGCTTAATGGAAACCACATTGGACAAACTTCTGATGATCCTAGGTTCAATTTTTAGAGGCGTTTCTTTCTTTTTCCCATGTCAAGGCCCTTTGAATGGACATACAAAACCAATAAAAATTCAAGAAAGTAGTAAAGTTAAAAGAAAAAATATGGACTTTCAAAACAGACATGTTCGGGCCCGCATGGGCCATACTGGGCTTTAATGTTAGAGGCTCATTTTTTAATGAGCTTTTTTGGCTGGCCCATTTTGAGATAGAGCCCGTGCAGGCCGGGTTTTAATATTGGAAGCTCATTTTTTAACAAGCTTTTTTGGCTCGACCCATTTTGGGATCGAGCCTGTGCAGGACGGGATCCTCTAATATTAAAGCCTGGAGTTTTGGGATCAACTCGTGCAAGACGGTCGGGTTGCACGGGCTTGATCCCAAAATGGGCCGAGAAAGAAAAGCTCATTAAAAAATAAGCCTCTAATATTTAAGCCTGGCCTAGCCCACGCGGCCCAGGGACAGCCCGAATATGTCCGTTTTGAAAGTCGATCTTTTTTTTTCTTTTTTTTTTTTTCTAACTTTACTACTTTCTTGAACTCTATTGGTTTTTTATGTCCATTCAAAGGGCCTTAACATGGAAAGAAGAAGGAAATGCCTTTAAGAGTCAGACCTAAGACCACTGGAAGTTTGTCCAACATGGTTTCCATTAGGCTTATTCCCCCTTTCTATTTTAAATGTTTATGATATGTATATATATATATATTGTTTTAAAGCAGGCCTCCACAGACCCGTCCGGTCCAGCCCGCGCAGGCTTTGATAAAAAATAGGCCAGGTAAAAAAAGCCTGGCTTAAAAATGGGCCTCAATATTTTACCCATATCCAAACAAATTACGGGCTGTCCGCGGGTTTAGCCCCTTTTGACAGTACTAATTCTGGCACGGGGTGCTTGTTAGGGCAAAGGCTTTCCCTATGCCCATATCTACCACAAGTGAAGCAAATATCAATCAAGTTCTCATACTCAATCTGTTGCATCCTTCCATTGAGTAAGAATTTTGAAACCAAAGGAGTTTTCAAGTTTATAGATCCTGCCAGTCTAGCAAACTTTCCCCTTAGAGTATCTTCAGTATTATAATCCACTCTAATCACTCTCCCTACCACTTGTTCAATGGCTTCTAGAACAGATTTATAATAGAGGTAAAGTGGAAGACCTGGTAATCGGATCGAAACAATCATTGTTTTTATCATTGCATTATTCACATCAAAGGTTGGAGACCATGGTTGAACTTGTAGATAGCTTCCAAGCATGGGCTATGGCCCTCCGAGTAGAGCATTCTCATAATCCAGTCCCCTGTCAAATTTGATAAGAAAAAAATCATTCCCTAAGTCCAAGATATTAGCTCATCTAGGGTTTCATAACATTTGAATTTTAAGAGAAAGGGCTTTGTATCCAATTCTTCGTTCCAAAATTTGCACAATCACAATATTATTCCACTTTTGAGCTAAGGAAGATTCCAAACTATCCGATATGCGAATAGAGGGGATAGGTCCTGCGGAATCAATAAAAATATCATCTTGCTTGATCTCCAAGTTATCCAAGTCGAAGGTTTCAACGTCCATCTCCATCTCTTATTGTCTAACTGAAGCATCATGAAATGAAGCCCCTTGAGGTGGGGATTCCACCATAGAAGGCCCATAATGGTCATGGTACTTGGCTTTCATGGTTGCATGCTCTTCCTCCAGAGGCGGCTCGGATGAGTGATCTTGCACAGGTTCCTCACATATGGAGAGAGGGCCCTAAGTAATTGTTAATTTACAATATTTTTATTACTCCTCTATCTCTTAATTTTCAGTATAGTTTGACTTGCATACAGATTAATAAAATTTAGTTTGTATAGTTAAACTAAAATTATTTTTATTTTTATTTTTGCTAATATACCCTTGTGTTAATATTTCATTGAAATTAAATGATTAATATTAGATTATTATTGAAATTAATATTTCGATTAATTTTTTATTGTAGCTAAACTATATAATATTGTTTTATATTCAAGTAGAGATGTGTAAACTTAGTCACTTCTAGTGGTAAGAGAAAGGTTAATATAATATTATATATTAAAATTGAGTGATGAATGCATTTAATTCAACCCCAATCAGGTTATATTAATTGTGTAATCAATTGTGACTTAATTTATTACAATAAGGTCTCTTAATTTCATTTAATTTGTAAGATTTAATTAATTATAATTTAATTTAATTCCACTTTTAGAATCAATTAAATTTAATTCCACGCGTATCATGTGGCTTAGTAAAGTATGACTTAACTTAATTTCAATTTGGTGTTTTAATCCCATTGAATTCCAAGTGCCATGTAATTTTCAAATTAGGGTGTCTTAATTTATTTAATTCAAGTGTGATTTAATTTAATGTTAATAAAGGTGTGATAATTTCATTTAATTCCAAGTGTGACTCAATCAAATATGACTTAATATAATTAAGGTGCCTTAATTTGATATAGTTCCAAGTACGACTTAATCAAATGTGACTTAAGTTAATTCCAATTAGAGTAACTTAGTTTCATTTAATTACAAGTATGATTTATTCTCAAAAAAAAAATTTACAAGTATGATTTAATTATCTATGACTTAATTTAATTTCAATTTAAGATTTTTAATTTAATTTAATTTCATATATATCATGTGACTTAATGGCTTAATTTAATTTCAATTGTTATACCTTAATTTCTTTTAATTCTAAGTATGAATTAATCAGGAGTGACTTAATTTAATTTAATTTTAAAAGTGACTAAATATGACTTAATTTAAATTTAATTAAAGTGTGTTAATTTCATTGATTCCAATTGTAACTTAATCAAGGGTAACTTAGTTGAGTGTCACTAAATTCAATTAACACCTTACTGAATACTCTAGCTTCGAATCCCCATCCCCAATACTCAAAAAAAAAAAAATAAATAAATAAATAAAACAATCAAGTGTAACTTAATTAAGTGTAAATTAATTTAATTTCAATTGTAATATCTTAATTTCATTTAATTCTAAGTATGACTTAATTTAATTTCAATTAGAGTATCTTAATTTAATTTAATAACAAGGGTGACTAAGCGTGAGATAATTTCATTTAATTCCAAGTGAGACTTAATCGAGTGTCACTTAATTTAATTCCAATTAGAGAGTCTTATTTCATTTAATATCAAGTGTGACCAAGTGTAATTTAATGAAGTTTGACTTAATTTAATTTCAATTAGAGTGTCTTAATTCCATTCAATTCCACTGGAAAATCTAGTGCCTTAATTTCATTTAATTGTAAATGTGATTTAATTTAATCCCAATTAAGATATCTTAATTTAATTTAATTCTAGGAGTAACCAAGTGCAACTTAATCAAGGGTGATTTAATGTAGTATGATTTAATATTATTCCAATCATGTGGCTTAATTTCATTTAATTTCAAGTATATTTTAATTTATTCAATTAAGAGTCTTAATTTTATTTAGTTTTAAACCTAACTTAATCAACCCTTACTTAGTTGAGTGTGACTTAATTTAATCCCAATTAGGAGGTTTTAATTTTATTCAATTCTAAGTATAACTTAATTTAATTTAATTCCACATATATGATGTGACTAATAAAGTTTGGTTTAATTCAATTCCAACTACAAAAATGTTAATTTCACTTAATTCCAATCATGGTATATTAATTCCAAGGGTGACTAAGTGTGACTCAATTTAATTTCAATTAAGGGTCTTATTTCATTTAATTTTAAGTATGATTTAATCAAGCCTAACTTAATTTAATTTCAATTATGATGTTTTAATTTCATTCAATCTTCAAGTGTGATTTAATTTGAGGCAAAATGATTTTCAGGTCCCCTAGTTTTTACAAAATACATGACTTCGTTCTCGCTGTTTATGATAATTATTTCGGAGTTCCCAAAGTATGTCTCCGTTTAAATTTTTAGTCCTTTCGAAAAAAAAAAATTAAATTTAATGTCACGGTGACAGATTAATCTGACTTAATTTAATTTTAACAGTGACAGATTAATCAAGTATGACTTAATTTAAATTTAAATTAGAGTGTCTTCATTTTATTTAATGTCACGTGTGACTTAATCAAGTATAAATTAATTTAATTTCAATTAAGGTGTCGTAATTCCATTTAAGTTCAAATGTGAGTTAATCAAGTATGACTTAATTTAATTCCAATTAGGGTTAGTTTCATTCAATTCAAGTGTAGCTAAGTCGAGTCACTTAAGTTAATTTCAATTAGAGTATCTAATTTAATTTAATTTCAAGCAAGTCCAAGTGTGACTTAATCTAATTTCAATTAAGGTGCCTTAATTTCATTTAATTTCAAGTAGACTTAATTAAGCATGACTTAATCCAGTTAAGGTGTCTTAATTTAAGTTAATTCAAACTTGGACATTTTTACTTACTCAAGTGTGCCTTAATTTAATTTTAATTAGAGTATCTTAATTTAATTTAATTACAAATTTGACTTAATTAAGCATGAATTGATTTAATTTCAATTATAATATCTTAATTTCATTTAATTTCTATGTGTTACTGAATTTAATTTTAATTAGGATGTCATAATTTCATTTATTGCAAATGTGATTGAATGTGGCTTAATATAATTCAAATTACGATATTCTAATTTAAATTAAATTTAATTGTGTACATGCTTGTGTATATATACATTAATCATTGTTTCTATTATCAAAATGATAGAAATTTAACTAATAAAAGTTACTATTGATAAATTTTGATATTTACTTATTTTTATTAAAAGATATAATATATATCAATTTTCTATATCACCACTTATAAAATTTTTTAATTCTGCTGAACACAAAAATATTATTATATAATTTAACCATAAAAATAAAATTAATTTAGTTGATAAATATTTAGTTAAAATTTAAAATAGAAACTCTCAACTCTTAATCAACATAATATGTTCAGAATACTTTTATATGTACAGTGAGAGACCCGCACGTGTTGGTTCTAAAAAAAAGTTTGTATAACATTTATAAAGTTGGGTCTCTAGGCCCAAATAACCTCTTGCTAATGCGTTATCTTTTATATGAGTTTTAATATTGGGCCTGCTATTAGGGCCCACGCTGACATAAATATTCAATATGTGAAACTTCGAATTTATAAACTGAACCAAATTGGTCCATTCGGTAGACATTAATTCAGTCTAACAGTTCGATTTTATTCAGAAAATAAATATTTATAATTTTTGATTGGTTATTCCATTTTTGATTTTTTTCAAAGTTTGCTCACCCTGCTTCATACTCGTTGCAAATGGCAGCGCCAACTCACGTGCCTTGAGCAACTGTCACGTGACTTAGAAGACACCTGGTCTAGTCGAGTCCTATGTCTTCAAGCAACAAAGCAACCCAATTGGAGGGAAACGCATCTGACCATCCATTTCATATCACGCGGTCATCATTAAATTATTAAATAAATATGAAATTTTTTAACAAAATCAGTAAATAAATTAATTAAAAATATAAAACTTTAAAAGAAACACAAGACAAGAAGAGAGAACTGAAAAGAGAGGTCTGGTGAAGATAACAGAGAAAGCGCCGATTTTTGGATTTATTAGCTATCAAACTTAAAATCTAATCCGAACCCTCAAATCCGAAGCCATTAATCTTTCATTCCCTCATACTCTTGAGAAAATTTTCCATTTTCTCTGCAACCAAACAAAAAAAAAAAAAAAAAAAATTAATCTTTCATTTCACCTCATACTCTTGAGAAAATTTCATTTTCTCTGCAAACCAAAACAAAAAAAAAAAAAAAAGAAGAAAAATTTCAAAAAACCCCATTAGAAGTTTTTCTGCTGTTGCCTGTGTTCTTGGTCCAAAAAAAAAAAAAAAAAAAGAAGAAAAATTCAAAACCATTATAAGTTTTCTGCTGTTGCTGTTGTTTCTTGGTGCCACAGTATAATGCAATGAACTCCTACTCTCTCCAGTTTTGCATTTATGGGCTGTTTGATTGTTGAGAAACTGTAAGGATAAAATCTCTTTGATTAAAAGAAAAATTTCCATTCTTGTTTTAGTTACTTTCTCAGCAACTGGAGTGTTTTCTTGTATTTTGCTTTGTGATTGCATTGATGTGTAATTGATTCTGTCTATGCTCTAAAATGCAGGCCGATTGGTGAGAATTTTAATAGATTCGCGTTGCATTGACTGCAGATCTTGAGGTCAGCGACTGATTTTGCAGCAATATTAACTTTTTTAATCAAACTTTCCTATACTTTCTTGTATTTTCCTTGGGAATGACTTCTAATTATAAAAAAAAATCCCAACTTTATATAAATGTACTGTTATTGGCAAAATTTCCTCTAAATTTGTTATTAATTTTACTTATTTCTTATTTGCTACTGGAAAATGCCATTTTCTTGAACTATTCTTTTATCACTGGTGAATTTTCCTGTTTTTGTATTAGATTTATGAATAATTTTCTCAGACTTTCTTTTAAAGTTTTGTTGTATAGAGAGAATATGGAGAAGGAAAAGAAGAGTCAAAGAGGTGCAGAGACAGATTTTGTGTTACAATGGGGGACAAAAAAGAGGCTTAGATGTGTGAAAGTGAAAAAAGATAGAAACTTAGCCAACACATCCAAACCAACAGATTCTTTGCCAAAGAAGAAACTTACATCACGCATTATTACTGCTGAGAAAGAATCGCCCTCTCGTGCTATCAAGTAAATAAAATTCGTTATATCTATGAATGTTAAGTAAAATTTTGTTGGAACCGTTTGTTTTAGAATGTATGCATTTTAGCTAGGCTTTTTCACTTGTGTTCTTTCCCTAACTAATCAAGGGTTTTGTTTTGGAAAAAAGATTCAGTACTTGGGAAAGGAACAACTTGTTTGTTTGTTTTATTTGCTATTGTTGCTACATTTTAGGATCTTATTTTTTCATGATGAAGGAAAGTTGTATCGGAGTTTTCTGTGGCCTAATTGGTTGATGAGAGAAGGGAAATATCAAAATGATAAATCTGTTTCAATTAGGAGTAATATTGTTGGTAGATCATTTTCTTAGCTTTCATTTCCCATGTTCTTATTTTCTGTTAATCTGGCTCCAAGTGGTGTTCTAACTTGCAACTTAGAAGATTTGCAGATTATTACAATGGCATTAAGCCAAAACTCATTAGAAATTGTTATTTCTCATTTTCTTGTGATACCTTGCAAAAAATTGTAAAAATTGCTGATTTTATTTCTGGGTTGTGTGTGTTTATAGGAATTCTGACTTAATGAACAATAGGAAGTCATCGGTATTATCGCCAGAGAAGGAAGATCGATATTACACGACAAGGGGATCATTGGGATTGGATGATAGTGGGAAACTTTTGATTGATAACGTGAAGGAAGAGAAGGGATTTGTTTGGCCTAAGTTGTTTATTACATTGTCCAGCAAAGAGAAGGAAGAGGATTTCATGGCTATGAAAGGCTGCAAGCCTCCTCAAAGGCCTAAGAAAAGAGCTAAGCTAATACAAAAAACACTACTTGTATGTCTCCTCGATGTACCCACTTGGGATTGGATCATTGTTTCATATCTTAATTGTTGGTTTTGTTGTGTATTTGCAGTTGGTGAGTCCAGGTGCATGGTTAACCGATTTGTGTCAAGAAAGGTATGAAGTGAGGGAGAAAAAGGCTTCCAAAAAGGTGCTGCTCTGCTCTTTGATTTCTTGCTTCTGGGACCTTATGGATTTTCATGTCATTTAGTTGTATATTTGTTGTTTGGTTGCTTAGAAAGTTCAAGAAAAGGAAAATTAATAATTTAAAATTTGAATCTTTTCTTGGGATTTCAAACCTTTTTAGGATCTAATTCCATTAGATGATCAGAATTAGCTTGAAAAAGTTTAAATAAATGAAGATTGATTTGTGCATTATTTGATGCAGAGACCTAGAGGATTGAAGGCAATGGGGAGTATGGAAAGTGATTCAGAATGAGAGATTTAATGTAAGAGGCAAGAAAATTTCTGTTTTTGGTAGGTAGGAGAGACTAGTATAAAAGAAAACATAGAATTTCTTTTCTTTTTCACGAAAAGAAAAAAAAGAGAGAAAAGAGAAAGCAGGAAAAATTAATAGCGATTAGGGGTCTCTCTTCTGTTGTTTGTTTTGTACCAATGGCCTTTTTTAGCCAATTTAATGTCATGAATATAAATTAAAGTTATATTTTTCCTCTTGGTTATGCTTTTATGATTCTTTGCTTTAGCTTTTATTGCATTTCACGGGTCATTTCTTCTCTGCAGCTGTAAGGTTCTTTGTATGTATTCCATGAAGGTCTAAGATTCTTTGTTATCCAAAGAAGACCATTAACTCATTTATAGCAGAGATAGAGAGAGAGAGAGAGAGAGAGAGAGAGAGAGAGATGATGATGATGATGATTTCATGTTTCTATTTATGAATATTCCATTTAGAAATGGAGCAGCATAGGCATGTAATTTTTTTTTTTTTGTACTTTCTATATATCCCTCCTAATATTAAGAAAGATATTCAAAATCTAACATGAATAACAAAAATGGATTAATATTAATATTTAGGTTTGTCAAGTTATTATAAAAATTTATAAATTAAAATTTAATTTTATTTCAGTAACATACTCCGATCTAATTTCAAAAAACAAAATATCTTATAAAATTTCAGTGAGAGTTTAATGTAACATAAAATAATATATACACGAACTATGAAAGTCTCTTCAAATTTGTACTAATATGATATAATTAAATTAAAGTAATTAAATTAAGATAATTGAGTTTATGTGATTATAATAAAATCTAATGTGAATCACACTTAAAATTATTTATTTGACAAGTTATCAGTATATTATACAAAATGCCAAATTTTCAACAATTAGCTACAACAACATTCATGCTTATTTTGCTCATTTCTACATTTCTTTTTCTTTTTCTTTATAATTTCACATATTGTTTATTTTCCTGTGAAACTAAATTATTATAAGATACTGCCTTCGTTGGGTTAAATAGTCACTTTTTTCAAAATTTTTATTTATTTCGTTTTGTGTTGATAGCGACTGATGCGTGTTCCACAAGTGTACGGACTATACAAATAGTATAGAAAAGTTATCGTCTCCGCAGAGATTGGATTGTTAATTACTAGATTATTATGATTGCCTACATTGCACGGAAATGGAAATGTGGAACTGCGGAAACACAAAAACGGATATGGAAAAATGGTATTTTTAAAAATATAAGAAATAGAAATGTGAGGAAAACACGTAAATATGAAAAATATAGGGTTATATTTATAAATATAAAGAAATAAATTATTAGAAACCATTTAATATATCAAACATCAAGTCAAGTCCAGTCAATATTTAATCTTATCCAAAAGGATTATATGTTTTGTACTCACAAAAAATACATATTTTGTGAATTTATAATTATTATAAATTTAGTTTAATTAGAAAAACGAGCTTTTAAGAGTTTTTAGTTTGGAAACATATTTTTATAAGGGGAAGCGCGTTTCGAAATTATCCAATTTACAAAAATAGTTTTGAAACGTTCCCAAGGAGCGTCCAAATATTTCCATGCACGGAACATTTTTGAAACAGCTCCGAAACGTTTTTAAGTTTCCAAACATTTCCAAAACGCCGCAACGACGATTAAAGAAAGTTTCCGTGTAATATAGATGATTGTCCATTGCTGTAGAGAGCGTTTTGCATCTGCTTAGGGATTGTGTTATTGCTAGAAACGCTTGGAATAGGTTGCTATTGCTAGATATCTCAGGAGTTTCTTGAACTTTGGGTCCATTTGAGATTGGGTGACATTCAATATGAGATATAGCCTGGTCCAGGTTGATGGGATAAGCTGCAGTTTAATCTTTACAGTGACTTGCTATTATGGACATGGAGAAACAATTTGGTATTTGATAAGGATGTGTTCAAGCCTGTTGATAGCAAGTAGAGATTACTTTTGGTAAGGAAATTTTGAACGTTAATGGGGAAGGCATCAGTGGAAAGGATTTTTCCATATTTATGAAAATTTATGGCCATGGTGTTCAGTGTTTCAGAAATGTTTCTACGATTTCGCTAATATAAAATACGTATTTAGTGTTTCATTTCAGAAATGTTTCTACGATTTCGCTAATATAAAATACGTGTTCAGTGTTTCAGAAATGTTTCCACGTTTTCGGTAATATTTCTACGATTTCGCTAATATAAAATACGTGTTCAGTGTTTCAGAAATGTTTCCACGTTTTCGGTAATATAAAATACCATTTTTCCGTGTAAAATTATATTTTAAATATCATTTATCTGTGTCATTTTTGTGCTTTTACATTTTTTTTATTTCATTTCTGTGCAACATAGAGGTTATTTTTTTATTTCATTTCTGTGCAACATAGAGGTTATTAAATCCAGTATTTCATTTCTGTGCAACATAGAGGTTATTAAATCCAGTGAAGGGGCTTGGTTGGGTGGCTTTGCAGCTAATGTTGGAAGTTGCTCTATTCTCATTGCGAGCTATGGGGGTTTATATTTTAGTTTACCCCTTACATGCGATCTGCATATCAGACAACTTCGGATAAAAGTTGATAATGCTTATGTTTGCGAGCTGATTAATAAAAATGAGGTCGCTATAAGTTCTATAATGAGCTTGGTTAGGCATATTCGAAGTTACCTCCACATTTATTGGAAAGTTCAAATTTATCATATTTTTAGGGAGAGTAATCACTGCCTTAATTGAATGGCTCCTCTCAGAAATTTCTTCCTCTAGGCTATCATGTTTTCAATGATCCTCCATAAGGTTACATGATTTTCGTGGGATATCTTAACTAGAGAAAAACTTGCCTATTCTCCATGTATGGATTCACTGTACACCAAATCAATCACAAACAATGTCTTGGTTTAAATGAGAATATTTTCATTAATATATTACCTGGGGCGTATACTCAAATCATTGGGCTAGTACTAGATGTAGCGTTTCCTCCAGGCAAGATGCCTAATATTTACAACGCAGTGGTAGTTAAGAGTTGAGATACTATCCGGCAAGAAATTAACGTGACTTGAGAAAAAAATACTTTTTTTTTATTGGCTTGATGTATGAAACACTCATATGGACAAGAAATTTTCGTCTTAAATCAAGACTTTGTTTGATGTAATTTTTTGGTAATTTCTCCCTTTTATCCAAAAAAAAAAAAAAAGGAGTTTCAAAGAAAAATTATACATTAAACAAAATAAATGTGAATTGAACTTTATGTATATATGTATAAAATAATTTATGTAAGGGGACAAAAGTAAAAGTAGGTAGGCTGATTTTGGTATAAGCCTAATACATGATTAGAACAACTATATATTGTTCCTCAATAACCAAGCATACACTTGACAGTCTTAGACGAAAAAGAAAGAACCCAAAATATAAAAATACTCTTCACCTCACTGGTCCCTTTGCTTTTATCTAGGCATGCAAATAGATAATCATAATTGGCTACATTTGGTATAAATGAATTGCAATTTATTTTCAAATGGATTTTAAATAAAATTTATGTAAAAATAAATTTTTCATGTTTGAAATACATTTAGAAGGCTAGTACGATGAAGAATTTTATCATAAAATTTTAGATTATTTATATTTATAGCATTCGCATTTCACATTTTAATAATAGAATTTGATTTAGTCATATTCAAAACTATAAAATTGAATTCTTTAATTTTTTTTCATACCTAATACAAATTTAAATTTATAAATAAATCCAACAAAATTTTATAGAATTCATTTCATCCAAATTAGAGATTAATTATTCTAAAAAAATAATAATTTAGTGAGACGTTGCTTTCTTTCTTTTTTTTTTTTTTTTTTTTTTTTTTTGGTAGCCGAGAGTGTCGTAAAAACCCCACTTTTCTTATAATTTAAATGTTTTTTTTTTTTTTTTTTTTTTGGTAGCGAGAGTGTCGTAAAACCCCACTTTTCTATAATTTAAATTGTACTTAATAATTGTCTACAAGTTAATACAAACAAATAAACCTATACTTATTTTTAATTTAGTTTATCTAATACTAACGTCATAAATAATAATAATAATATATTCCATTATTGTAACATAAAACAACATATTAACACATGACCTTATTCTAACTTTTTTTTAAAAAAATTTTAACTGTAAGATATCTGAATTCTATTGATTGGATTAATCCTTTTTGGATAGGGTGCATGAAGGAACGTAAAATGCTCTCCCGAATATTTAAAGGGATTTCATATCCAGAACTCAAACTCAAAATTATTAATTAATGGAGAAGGATCTCTATCACCTCATTTCACCCTTTGAGAATTTTTATACTTATTGAAACTCTATTATATATGCTTATAATCAAAATCACTAAATAATAATTATCGATAACCTTAATTCAAATTAATTAATATTAATCAATGACATTTACAATATAGAAACAAATTAGTGCAAACCTCATGGAAAACCTCAAGTATCATTCCGTGATACTCTTGAGAGTTCATTGACATGTAATAGTTCAGTAGACTACGAAGATCTTTAGGCTCTTCTAATCTATTTGCCACAATCATCTCAACCATAGACTCTCTGAAATCTTCTCTTGGATCATAAGAGCTCTTCTCCATAGCTACCATTACTACAAACTTATTATTGATAGCTTCATGTTTTAACCTTGTTTTCTCTTTATTATGTCTTGCTTCTTCTTCTTCTTGCTGCCTTTCTTTAATCATCTGGTCTAGTCTTTCTTGAACCATGGCATGAGCTAAGCTTGAAATGGAAGCGTATCGGTCCGAATTAGCTGAGCTCTCTGTTGCTAATTCTTCAGAAGAAGAAACACTAAGCCTGCAACTACAACACAAGGCTTTGCATCCTCTTTCTTGAAGAAGCTTTTTTTGCTTCTTGTATTCTCTGGAGGATTTCATGTTCTTCTTCAAGAATTAATGAAGAGAAAGTTGTGCAAAAAATTAATCATTTATGCACAATTGGCAAGTGGGGTAGATCTAAAACATGATTATGTCTTTAGTTTAAGGGCATAAACACATAATTAAGTTACGGGGTTTGGTAGGTTGAAGGAACAAGAAAGGAATGCAAATGGTTGGACATTTTCTTTTTTGTATTATTAATTTGAGCTTAGCTATAAGCACAACTTTAATAATTCCATTTGATAGGGTTTTGTTAGGTTGCTCAGTGTGAGAGAATT
This sequence comes from Jatropha curcas, assembly GCF_014843425.1. Next base: position 870,128 of record NW_023590999.1, read on the forward strand.
CAAGCCTTTAAATATTAAATTAGGATGCTAATTTAAGAAAGAAAGCAACTGTTAAACAAATTTTAGGTTGGTATATCACATGCCTAGCTATGGTGGGAATAAGTTATAGTTGAAGGGGGAAGATTAATCATGAAATGAAGATGATAATAAAGTAAATCTCCATTAAGTTAAGTTGTATATTTTACTTTTTTGGACCCACATGTTCCCTTCTTTTTCACTTCTGTTAAAACAAAGAAATAGTTAAGTATTGAAGCTCCAATTTCTTTATTGTTAACTAAAATAAGTTGTATATTTCAAAATATTTGATTATCTCGTCTTACTCCAATTAAAAAAAATGCAATATTAAATGAAATAACAACATATTGGTAAGCAAAAATTGCCCAGAGGGAAAATAAATTGATGGATGTTTTAGCTATGTCCTAAATGAATGTGAATGACTGTGGTAAAAAAATTTTGAGTAAGTTTTAGTTGGGGGATTTGATCTATTGATTTTGAGGAAAAAAAATGGAATAAGGTTCAATTTGCCCCCTAAACTTGGGTACAATGTACGATTTGCCCCAAAATTAATTTTTTTATATAATTTATCTCTTGAACTTGCACCAAAAATATAAAATGTCCAATTTTTGTTCCAAATAATAAATTATTTGATATAAATCAAATATGATTAAAAAAATAATTAAATATTTGATCTAAATCAAATATAATTAAAAATAATAATCAAACAAAAAACAAACAAATATTTTTGTAATCAAATCTTTTTCTAATTCTATAATTTTTTTAAAATCAAATATTTGTTAAATTGTTCTTAAATCAAATACTTTAAATTTTCATAATCATTATTATATTTTTAAATCATTTTTTTGTTTTCTCATTTTAAATTTTAAAGTAATTTTTATTATTTTAAACTATAAAAAGTTTTTTCTTAAAAAATTGGACATTTTGTTATTTTGGTGCAAGTTCAAAGGGTAAATTGTATAAAAAGTTAATTTTTGAACAAACTGTATATTGTGCCCAAGTTTAAGGATCAAATTGAAACTTATTCCAAAAGAAAAGAACCATTACCTCATGCTGATAATTGGAGGGTCCATTAATTAGTTTATGAAGTAGAGAATAGGAATGGTGATAGACAAAGCATGTTTCATATTTAGTTAGGATTAGCTCTTTTGGTTTCTTTATTTTTTTTTTAAACATATTAAAGTTTTATACATGATAACATGAATTGAATTGGGTTGTTACTCTTTTTTTTTTTTTTTTTAATTGAATTGGGTTGTTACTCTTTTGTTTTTTTGTCTTCTCTCTGTGTTTTTTTTTTTTTTTTTCTTCTCTCTTGTTTCAAATCCTGACTTTGATGCATAAGGCAAAATTATGAAGAAATCTGACTTTAATTTTCACAGCTGGATAGGATCCCTTTTGTGGATTCCTCCTTGTATTTTGTTTTGTACATTGCAACAAAGCCAACAGCAACTTATAAAAAAAAAAAAAAAAAAATTCAATAAAAGCCTGATGGAAGTGAGGATTGAGGGCATAGTGAGTTTTTATGGATACCCCATCCGTAAAATCCATTTAAAAAAGATTTGGATATTTAATTAAATGGATTTAAAACGATACGAGTATCAAATCCCGTGGATTTAGATTGAGTTTGAGTTCAAAGTTACAATCTTGCAATCATAATAATGGCTCTCCTTCAATCCTTTCTTATGAATCATAATTCATTTTCATTAAAGAATACTTTAAAAATAATATTTTTTTTAAATGCATCAAACACATGTGTATATATATATATAAAGTTTCATTAAAGGAAATTGTACCATAGTACTTATAAATTAACTGAAAGATACCCCTAATAGTAACTTAGTAAATATTGCTAAGAGAAAAATATATTTAACAATCAATATCAACTCAGTAATATCAATATAATTTTCAATATATATATATATATATATATATATAATATATATATATAATTCATTGGAGGCTCAAATATATTTCATTGGAGGCTCAATGTGCTAAATATAAGCTACATAATAGTAGTAGCTCTCCCCTTGGCTCAAATGTGATCAATAAGATTTAAACTAGAGATTTCACATTTTTCACGTAAGTTAGAAGACCAATTAAATCACCATCTAATTAGCAAAATGTAAAATAAATTTCAATTAAGTCATATAGAAAATGTCATATTTTGGAAGAGGAGAGGATTAAGTAAGAAACCATGTGAGGCTCTTCAAAGTACAAAGTTGCTAAGTAAGCAAGTAGCACATGTTGGGATAATGATCATTAGTTTACGCTTAGCTAGCTAGCTAGTAATTAAAACTGACAGACTGTAGTAGTTGGTATTTTCATAACTGCAATGGCTTTTTCACTGGATAAAGAACCTCATGTGTTTAGAGAAACATTTTTCAGTTCTCCAATCATTCCTGGTTTTGGTGCTTATGGATTTACTTAATTTTTCACCATATTTTTCTGATTACCATTTTTTTCTTTTTTTTTTTCTTTTTTTTTTTTTACCTTCACACAATCATTGTAAATAGCATCACACCATTTACATAACCACTTCCCAAAGTAGGGGTGAGCAAATGGTCTGTTTGGTTAAAATAGAAATGAACCAAGGCTAAAAAAAATAAACACAGAGGTTTTTGAACAACAGACCAAACCAAGCTGATTTTGATACTTGAACTGGATATATTCGAATCGAATCAATCAGTTCAAAAGGTTTTGCTCGATTTTTTACCATGTTGATTGATTTTAAGTCTACCAATGAATTTCAATAAACTGACTCGAACCTTAAAATAAGTTCAATTCAAATCGACCAATCCAATAAACCGAATCTTCTTTAAATAAATGCTCAAACCAGACCCAAATGAATCGGGTCGATCCGTGGACACAAAGTGATATAATACACAGTTTTAACTCTAACTTTGCAAGTTGATGTAATTTCACCTCATTAGCCTTCTTAATCATTTTACTCAAATTATGACCTTCACAACACCCCAATTTTCAAGGGATTTGGAAAAAAAAAGTTTTTCAAATAACTATTTTCCAATTTAATACTAAATTAAAACTATTTACCAATTTAATGCAATAGAAAAATCACTGACTCAATCGGCGGTTTTAGTACAATAGAAAAAGTAACTCATACTGATAAGCAGTCAATAAAAAGTACACGAGAAAATAATATTTTATTAAGAGTCCACAAGATTAACTAATGGATTCAATAAAAAAAAAAATTATTTACTCGAAGTATTTTTTTATCAAAACACACGTATCATCCGATAATTTTAGTTTATAAATATTTCAAACTAAATAATAAAAACATAGATTTTATGTTTTTGTTACACAGTTACAAATTATTAAGAGTAATAAAGTGCTTTGAGTTAAACTTGTATTATATAAAAAATGTCTTAATAACTAATATATGAAAAATTAATCATATTAATGTCTATCCACGCGTTCCTTTGTGCAATATCTTGGAGGCCTCCTATTATGACGCAGATTTCAACTACATCTTCTCTAATACTTTGATATTCTTCTCCGTACTCAATATTTATATTAACACTCATGCGAGGAGCTTGAACCATATTCTCCCTCAACGGTGGCAAAGGCAACTAGGAATAATTTGTTATTACCATCCACTGAACTTGAAGAAGATGTTTTCACCTGCAATACAGAAAATGCAAAGAAGTAAGAAAAAGCAGAAGATGAAACCACGCTCCATGCTCTGCTTCTCGAAACAGAGCACGAGAGAGAGAGAGAGAGAGAAAAAAGCAGAAGAAATGAAACCAGCGGACTCCATGCGTCTGGCTTTCGAAACAGAGCACGAAGAGAGAAGAGAGAAGAGAGAAGAGAAGAAGAAGAAGAAGAAGAAAGAAGAAAAGAAAGAGTCCGTGTTTGCTTTTTGGTCTGGGTAGAAAATGTTGGCGAACGAAGTGGAGTGGAGCAAAGAGCGTACGGGGTGAGATGTGAGGGGTTTGTTTGTGTTATAAAATAGAGAGGGTTTGAAAAATCGAGATGGGGGTGGGAGTCCACTTTGTCAAAAAAATGACAAGGAGCCAAAAGCCAGAGAGAGCCGGCTGAACAAATATACACAGATTCTACGCATCAGTTAACCGCGTGGGCCCCCACTTTTTTTTAAACATGACCCCACGGAAAAAAATGATAAAAATGCGAACCGTTTTTAATTGTTTTGCTTGTGCCGATCATTAACAATACCGCTGCTGCTGCACTTACCATCATTCCCGATGTATCGTAGACGATTGTTTTTCTTTACACCGTGGGCAAGCAGTGACAAAGAAATAGAAGTGCAAACTGGTATACGGACGGAAGAAGTAACGCGCATTTTTGATGGCGGTGGCGTTGAAGTAACGCGCATTGATGGCGGTGGTCGTGTGTTGCAGTGTATAAAGAAATTTTTACTCGGTTTTTCGAACGTTACGATGGGTTGGGTTTGGGACAGGGAATCGCTGTGGCTAACAGGACCGTGAAAAGGAAAAGTGAAGCAATAATAACAATAATAATGAAATTGATAATAAAAAGATTCTGTCTCAACGTTATTAGTGTCCTTATCACCTCCCAAAACCAAACAAACATGAGAGGAAGTTGGGTACGAAATCCATAAATATTTTCAGTTTCTTTCTTTAATTCGCAAATCCTTTCCATGTTGAGATTATGAAATCGATTTCGAATTTCTTCAATAATGTCACTAACACCTAACTTTGATTCTTTCCCAATCATCTCCAAAATGTAACCATGCTTTCTTGTAAGAAATCTCGAAATGAAATCGATTTCGAATTTCTTCAATAATGTCACTAACACCTAACTTTGATTCTTTCCCAATCATCTCCAAAATGTAACCATGCTTTCTTGTAAGAAATCTCGAAATGAAATCGATTTCGAATTTCTTCAATAATGTCACTAACACCTAACTTTGATTCTTTCCCAATCATCTCCAAAATGTAACCATGCTTTCTTGTAAGAAATCTCGAAATGAAATCGATTTCGAATTTCTTCAATAATGTCACTAACACCTAACTTTGATTCTTTCCCAATCATCTCCAAAATGTAACCATGCTTTCTTGTAAGAAATCTCGAAATGAAATCGATTTCGAATTTCTTCAATAATGTCACTAACACCTAACTTTGATTCTTTCCCAATCATCTCCAAAATGTAACCATGCTTTCTTGTAAGAAATCTCGAAATGAAATCGATTTCGAATTTCTTCAATAATGTCACTAACACCTAACTTTGATTCTTTCCCAATCATCTCCAAAATGTAACCATGCTTTCTTGTAAGAAATCTCGAAATGAAATCGATTTCGAATTTCTTCAATAATGTCACTAACACCTAACTTTGATTCTTTCCCAATCATCTCCAAAATGTAACCATGCTTTCTTGTAAGAAATCTCGAAATGAAATCGATTTCGAATTTCTTCAATAATGTCACTAACACCTAACTTTGATTCTTTCCCAATCATCTCCAAAATGTAACCACTTTGTTATCGTAGAATCCAATTGCCTATGGTCTTGTGACATTAGTGGTGTATCATAAGTATGTGGTCCTTTATAAACACCGATTATCCAATATGATCTAAAACGTTTTTTTATCGCCTGCAATCTCTATGGGCAACCTTCCTCAAACCTTATACACTTAATGACCTAATAATAATAATTTGGTGTAAATTCTTCAACTTTACATGCAACATTATTTTTAATAGAGAATTTCTTAACTACGGCCAGAACATTTTCCTTTAAATTAAAAAACAAACCCTTTCTCAACTCAATCCATTACAAATAACTCTTGTATTTTGTCATAGCTTGTCCAAATAAAGTTCATATAGCGGACACCAATTTATTGACTAGAGTCAATGCAAATGAATTGCACCCAAAAAGTCATACATCTTGATATTAATAAGAGGAGTAAACAATGTAACCAATATAAAACTATGTAGATCATCACATCACACTACTTGCATACAATTGAAACCAATTCACAAATTTATTAGTTGATTTGATAAAATAAAGAATAAGATAGAACCGAAAACACTGGATAACTAAAGTATAAGGTTCTGATTATAGTTTATATGTATCTAAGTATATCATTTTTTTAAGTATCGACCCTAACATATTAGAATTCGGAAATGTTGACGTGACATTTTATATTTTTATTGTAATTAATCTTTTTTTCATCTAATAAATATTAAGTTTCTTTTACTAAATTGGAGTAAGCGACCATAATATAATTAATTAATGGAATTAAAATATAATTTTAATTCTTAAAATATATGCACTATAACTAAATCTTTTTATATATTATTTAATTATGAAAATTCAATAAATTAATAAGCATTTCAATTGAAAATATGAGAATTCCACAGATAATAAATAATCACATATTTATTAATTGAATTAAATAATTTAATTATAATAATTAGTTAATTACGATAATGTACTTGTACTAATAAATATTTCAGAACAAACATGTAATTTAACTTTTCATCATTTAATCAAAATACATAAACAAAATATTTAAATTAAAGCAACACTCAAAAAATAAATTTTTGAAAAATTGTTCTTTCAAATCCGCATGAGGATCATGTAGAGACATGATTAGTTTGAATTAAATTCGTTATTACTCGTTTGAGAAGTTCAGTTACACGTTGCATGGAAAAGCTGCATTTTCTGAACAAGATGAAAATTTTCTTGCTGCAATCCGGTTCTTTCTCCAATCTGTTGATGCTACTTTATAATATTGCTTCTTTGAACAACATTTCACATCCACTTTCATCTCAAAAAAATAGAACTTTACTTCTTTTTTTCTCAAGAAATTACATTTACTAAAAGGAAAAACTGAACACGCTAGAACACATTAAATTAAGCAAGCACTCGCTTCTTGTTTCCCACACAACAAGAACTGGCAAACCTGCAGTGGAAAATGTATTCACTCACCAAAATAAAAGCTATAGTTTCAAAAAACCAATACTAAAAAATCACTGATCGTTTCTAGCTCCAAGAATCCACTGCGCTAAATGAGTCAAATGTGGCTCCGCTTGGGAATTACTGCTCAGGATTGGTCCCAGATTTTGAAGCTCTGCATTGAATTCCTTCTCAAATTTGCTGCAAAATATTAGATTCAATGAGAGAGATTCTTTCATGGCCCTGTTTCCAATTGCTATTGCTTATAGCATATTTTAGGAGAAATCACTTTGGTATAAATCATGTAGCTCTTTGCAAATAATTTCCTAAGGGCCTAAACTGATTTTGGAAAAGCTCAAATTTGAAGTTTTTCCCAATATTTAGGCCCATAGAAGCAATATTTCAGGAAATTACCATTGGTCCATGAAAGTTCTCCCAAATGTTTTTAACCCAAAATCAGTAATCGGCAATCGTAATGTCAAATCTGCCCTATAATCCCCTATTTTCACATCCACTTCCCTTGAACTTACAGTATAGATTCAGTGACAGTTGTGTTTCGAGTTGCCATTTTAAGCGCCTGAGATGGGCTTCGTGATCTCCATTGCCTGGACTTCTGTGGAACATCAATAGGTTCCTCTAGCTTCGGAATATCAACAGAAGATGATATCAACCACTGAGTTGCAGCAGCATACTGCAGGCACAATGATTTCAGCTTCTCCACCTTCTGCAATCAGACATTTGATTTTGAAATCAGATTAACTTCAAAAACCACAAATTAATTAGAATTCTGGATTCCCTACCAAATCTTCCTTCCATCGATGATTATTCAGTGGCTTTCATGTACCATTATGGTATCATCTTTTGTTATGACTAAAATGAGATATCTGACTAAGAAATATCTTAAAACTTCAGCAACTAAGGGTCCAAATAAATTCTAAAGTCCTTCAATATTCTTTCAAGTTGAATATTAGCTATTCAGAGGATCTGGGGCAAATAAATAAATAAATAGAAAGACAAACCATTTACATTCACGAGATCTAAGGGTCCAATAGTGGTCACCAGAAAAGAGTTATGCTTAGTGGGATTTAGCAGGATTTTATCCACAATTGAAGTAGAAGATTAGCATACATGAGTAAGTGCCCATATGGTATTGTTATTGTAAATAGCAGACATTTTGGGTTAAATTAGGGCCCTATTTGGCATTGCTATTGATGATAGCAAACTTTCGCCAAAATACTAAAATCATGTTGATCTAATGATTATAATTGTAGCTTTTTTTTTTTTTTTTTTTGTTGATCTAATGATTATAATTGTAGCTTTTTTTTTTTTTTTTTTTTGCAAAAGATTCCTACTTTTCTAAACTGATTTTTGGAAAAAAGCCCATAATTTAACTTTCCCCAAATCAGCTTTTTACAATATTTAGCCTAAAATAATAATATTCCATGAATGCAATTACTGCTTTTTTTTTTTTTTTTTTTGCAAGCTATTCTACGGTTCTAAAACTGATTTTTGGAAAAAGCCCATAATTTAACTTTCCCCAAAATCAGCTTTTTACAATATTTAGGCCTAAAATAATAATATTCCATGAATCAATTACTCATTCGTCTATGAGAATCATAATGCCTAACTAGTTGGCCAATGGATATGCAATTTGCAATATGATTCTTTATCGGCTAAAATTGATTTTAGGAAAAGATCATATTTGAAGCTTTTGTACTAAAATCAACTTTAGATTCATAAAGATAATGTTGCAAAAATCCTTTGTTAATTGGCCCATTAGGATTCTTTATCCAAAATGACAATATCTCTCTTCCTTTTCTTTTCAACATGTCTCTATTGTTAGCCAATTTTTTCTCATGCCTCATTATTTCTTAATGCCTTGTGCCTCATTAAATGTAACATTTGAGTAAAAGAAGATAAAACAAACCTTGAGCAGTTCAGGTAAAAGAAGCAAACATTCTCTGAGACATTTATCAAGGAACAAATCATGATATTGGATAACCTGTTCCAGAAAGGAAGCAATAAGAAATACAGAACCACAGTTAGGCACCGGCGCAGCAATATACAATGACCTACCACATAAAATTTTACAGAAAGGACAGTTGCTTAAGTAATGCACATCAAAGAATGTCAAATCCAAAAAATTGATGAAGCCCATACCTCATCTATACTTTTCGCCGTCTGCAGTCTATCATACATCATATGCCAATTAGGTTCAAGAACCTGACAAGAGGGTATTGTTTAGCAAAAACCAATCACCAAGTTAGATTCTCAAGATTCCATGAAAAGCCACTTTAAATTAAACAAAAAAAAAGGAAAAATTACAATTTAAAATTAAATGAAAATAAGGGAAACAGAAAAAAGAAAAAAAAAAAGAGAGAATCCAAGCTGAAGTTGGATCATTTTTTATTCTTATCATCATCATCATTTTCTTTTTTCCTTCTTGTAAAGATTCAAACCCTACCCTTCAATAAGACTAACACCTTGAAATTTGGCAGATCAGAATTAATCATGCAGATCTGAATATTCTTCTACTAGTGTCCCCATGGGGACCTGATCAGCTTCCAACCCACACATTAAATATCAGCCATAATTTCAGGTCCAAGGATGAACCTAAATATTACATTCATTGATTTCCAATATATACTAAACTATTTTCAAGCCTATCAAAAACTTAAATTTCATGATATAGGCACTGTATGAAAATACAAAATGTTGAAGTAGAACTACACCAATCAAAAATAAAAAAACAAATAAGTTTTATGACAAAAGAAAAAGGTGAAAAGGCAAATGTAAAACCAGAACTTGTACAATGAATCCTTCAAAGAAAGAAAGAAAAAAAAAGCTTAAGATGATAAGACAAAACTTGCCTCAAATGTTAGATAGTGTAGAAGGCTATTAACAAATTTCAGCATACTACGACAAAGCAGAGCTGATCTAGAGATGGCAGTTCCCCTCATGTTAAGGGCACGAACTCCCTGCAAAAATATATCGTAATTGGAACGGGCAAGTAAACTTTAACAACTTTACATCAATAAGCTTCTAGGCCATACTTGGTGCACTTGCCATGCCCCACAAAGCTGGCGGTCCACATGTTTACAGTGAAACAGAAAGCGAAAAATCAACTGGTATTTTGTTAGGGCTTTTCTTGATATAACTATAGACAATGGCCATTGGACCTGAAACACAACCAAACATTAAATAAGCATTCAGTAGCAAGTACCAGTGTTAGATAAAAAATATTCAAGATCATGCCATACAGCAATGTAAAGAAGGCAAAATATCAATGACATGGGCATGAACCTCAAACCTAAAAAAAGTCAAAAGGAAACTGCCATCATTGTTTCCAATTATAGTCCCATCGCCTAAGCAGGGTACTGAGGAATTTGGAGGGCATCAAACTTTTAGATTTTTTTTACATAGAGTAGCTCCTCTCAAAACTTGAACTCGCACTAGTATCGATGCAAGCCCAGGACTTTATCATTATATCAAAAGCAGTTTTGGCAGGAAATTCACTTAATAAAAAATTCATGGACACACCAGATTACTACCTTGTAACTCAAAGAAAATGTCTCAAGACCAGTAATGCTCATTAGATCCTCCACATCATTAGTATCAGAAACAATCCTTATTTCAAGATCTTTCAGGGTGGCCAATGTTTTTAGCAAAGAAGATCTTTCCTGAAAGCAAACATTTAAGACATAATATGCGACAATTTAAATGTATTACTTTCACCCCATCAAAGCAAAAAGGGTAAAAGTTGCTTACCACACAACATGTCAAGTCCTCATGACATGGGTCTGCTGCAGCTGCTGTGGTCCGCAAAGCAAGATCTAATAAAGACTGTACAATAAAAAAAAAAACATTTAGATCTTTGTTATCCTGAATATTAATAACTTTGTCCTTGAGTCACATATCATTTTTCAGCATAAGAGATAGATTAAACCTGAAGCTTCTCCACTGAGATCTCATCAAGCTTCTTTGTAAGCTCATCTCGAGCTATATCCATAAAATGAACCAGGAAATCACCCTGAAACAACATAATTTGATTAAAAAGAAAAGAAAATTCAAACAAGAAAAGCAATTTTCCTCTCCATAAAACAAGGCAAATCGTAACTTCCTGAATAATGCAAAATGTATCTTAAGAAAGGTTTTAAGTCTTAAGTTCATAGATCAATAAATTTTAAGTACCTGATCAAGAAGAAGATAGTGTTTTATAGACCGCAGCTTTCCCATTAGATCATACTACAGCACAAACATTGTCTTAGGAGGCTCCGCAAGAAGAATGAAAGAAATAGCCATGGCTAATAATACAAAAATAAAATAAAATATAGAGACCTGCATGTTGATTAGTACTGATATAAAACCAATGCTTACCCTTTCTTTTATGAGATTTATGAGCTCACTGCTGGCAAAATCATAAGCAGCTTTTATACATTCAAGATAATGATGGTTTGATCCAAAGCTCATTAATTTGGAATTTTCTGAGGAAGGGACCTATAAAATAAACTCAATCCAAAGCAAAAGAGAATCACACAAGTGCACAGGGAAGAGTCCGTTCCTTTAAGCAAGACTGATATACCATAAACCAAGGACATAAAGATTGGAAAACCTGAACATTGTGCCCACATTCTCTCATAACATTTAAGTATTTTCCAGTCGTCAAAATTGTTCCAGCAATATTTGCAAGGAAGCTAGGAATCCCTTCTTTAAGGCTGTAGCGTTGCCTCCAATATTTGGCATCATAATCTTGCGTGAGGCTCTCCTATAAAATGAAAACTATAAGCATCTTGAGCAACTCTGAAACACCTATCATCCTGAATGAAGTCAATATACCTTTTGAAGCGATTTATTTTCAGCAATAAAAAATTCACCATAAGGATCGTCAATGATTCCTTCATAGACCCACCTATAAATGTATCATTCCATGAAAAATCAATCTACTTAATCATGAAAATATGCTACCACAGGGAAAATAGAAACAAAGGTGATGCCCAAAACTACAAGTATACAAATTAGAAGAGATATTACAATACCCAGCATGCTTTTTGTTCCTTTTAAAATAAAACAAGAAAAGTTCATAATAAAGTATATTTGCACTAAACTGTGGCTTTGCTCTATGAGACATAAACATAGATGATGGACATGGCTGCAATACCATACGGTATAATACACAGCAGGTAAGGAAAATTAAGGCACAAAAACAATGCATTACACTTATCCCCAGTAACACACGCTTAACACAACTATAAAATCTATTTATTTGTTTGTGCACATCCATCCTTCCCAGGTCTAAATGTCCCCCAAAAACACTGGTGTACAACCACATATACCTTATTCATAAAAAAAAAAAAAAGTGGTATACATATGACCTAAACATGAATTTTAGCTTCACATATCCTCTAAGATATCTAAGGAAACTATTTCAAAAAATAAATAAAAATATTTACTCTTTTAAGCAAATGGCATGTCATCAAAGTTAAGTTCATTATGGGTTTTTAAATTGACCAGGCATGAAGGCTGCTATGATGACGAACTGCAGTTTAATATATATGGACAATGAATCTTCTTTTTTTCCTTTTATTTTTCAAGTATTGTTAACAGCGAAGGGAAAAAGACCAAATTAAGCAGCAAGCAAGATCACTAGATTTATATGCCTCTTTGCAAATCCAAATATGGATAGACAATATTTTACTCTTGAATGTTTATCTCACAGATTTTTAAGGCCTTAAAGCAACATGCACAAGAATGATTGGAATTCTTTTATGGGACCTCAACAAAATCTCTGCAGTACATTGTTTGCACATATCTCAAACAAAAAATGTACCAAATATTAGATTTGCTAAGTCAAAATTAAAATGTAAATTGTGTGTTGGATCAAAAGCAAAAGATCCTAAAAGCAGGATGGAGAAAGGATCTTATGAATGTCACAAAAACAGATCCAGTAACATGCTTGCACAATTTACCTCTCTAATATGCTAAGGTACGCATTGCTTGCACATTGTGTCATCTTCTCTAGTAATGACCTCACTGAATTATCACCAGCCATGGCCTTGGCCTGGATATAGCAAAAGATGTGTTAATAACAAAATAATACGAACTAGTGGAGAGAGTTCAATTATTAAAGAGAAAAACTAATTGTTTTGACCAAAGAAACAGAGTAAATCAGATAAGAAATTTTACCTGACTCTGCAGAAGGTTAAGAACAGCAGAACCTGTAAAATTATTTATAGAAGCTTTCTTTACCACAGTGGATAATGCTTGCATGGAACCCATCATAGGCTGCATTGCAGCATGGAAAACCTATTGAGAAATCATCCAAGAAGATACATGTAGATTTAGGACAAGCTCAAACCTGACAGTAAAACCACAATCCTTGTATGGAGAGTCTTCCAAGTCGAAATTGGTGTTCAAGCTGTGCCACCATTGCCTGGTAATCCTGATGAAAACATTGCGACAGCATTCAATTTAAGAGGAAGACTCATTGAAAAAATGCCTTACTCCTGACTTCTAGAGAACAGAAGAACAATAGCCTGACACCAAAGGTGCAGTTGGGTTTAGATGTCCTTATATGCTAAATAGCATAACTATGCAGTGAGATAGAGTAAACATATGCAAATATCAGGTCACTTTTGATGTTTTATTCAATCATTGCTTACAAGGCATAGGACGCTGAGTGAGAGGGTGGCAAGCTTGTTTAGAGTTGGAAAAAAAAAACTGTGGGCTTTTCTTTGGAGAATAATTGATCGTGCTGAGATTTAAGATCTGTACAAACTGGCAATGTTTATAGAAAACAAGAATTTATGGATCTCTTACCCTCCTAGTTTTGCTGTTTGCCCCATACTTCTCCACTTCCAAGTTTCTTTTTCCCATTTTGACTCTTTCATGGAGGTATTCTTTTTATTTTAATTGCTTTACCTTTTATATATAACTCTCATTTTATTTATGATTCTTTATCGGCATGGTTTTTAGTTCTACTTTGGTTTCTGTTCACTATGGCTAACATGAAAATGCATACACAAGCTGCACCCAAATGAGGATTGTCTATGCTCCTTTGACAGATGAGAACAATCCACATCCATAGGAGTCGATGTTCACCTTATAATAAAAGGAAACTACAAGCAGCAATTATATACTCCATCCATGACACTAAATTTGACACCTTTTGACTTTCCACAAGATTAAGAAAATAATTGAACCACCTCAATTATAGCAAAAGAACAATTTTATTGACAACTACCCTTTTATTAATTCTCTAGATATGGATGGAGATATCTAGACAAGAGTAAACTCAGAATAAAACAATTTATATTATCTTGATTTTCTAAAGCGTCATATAAAAATCAAAAAGTGTTAAACTTAGTGGAACAGATGGGATAAGCAAAGGAATACGCAACAGGAGCAGCCAAGGTTCCAATTATTACAGATAAAATGAACACAAACATGCAACAGCCACAATACAACATACTTTTAATCACGACTTACAGCACAAAGAACCTACTAGAAGAAGTGCTCTGAGTGCAGCAGCGAAGGCATGATTAACTATGCCATTCTTGAATTGCGATCTTGACTCAACAAACTGGTCAATCAATAGAAAGCTCTCACATAAGGGAAATATTCGATTCGCTAATTCCTGAAATAATGTGCATTCATCAATTCAAATGATTTGGAAAGGCTGCTTCTGAAATAATCATAAATCAGTTGAATCCACGATAAACATCATTGGATTCTAAACTTTCTTAATAAGACAATTATAAAGGCAAAAGTTCGACAGAGCTTCTTTCATACAATTTGACAGATACATATTGATCCATTCAAAATTAAGTTTTACAAATTTACATCCATCTCTAGAGAACGAAATCAAACTTAAAAAGTGTACTGTTGCTGCATCAATCCTTATGAAACATCCTAAAATTATATTTTTATTTCAAACTGAAAGAAAAATAAATAAATAAAGCCAATATTGAATAAAATACAATGCTAAATGTAGTTTCATTTGCTCAATTCTTCAATGAACACAGCAATCCAACAACCAACAAACAGCCAACTAGGTTACAACATACCTAAATGAAAAATGGTTAGACCAGAATCAAACGAAATGAAAAGGTTAAACTTAAAAGTCCATCCATACTTCCACAAGGTACTAAATTCCAATCGTACAGCAACAGTACCTGCAGTGCCAAATCCATTGAAGCATCAACCTGGAAAGTCATAACGTCCTCCTTTCCATGGACTCTTTTGATTGAAATATATTGTCCTTCAATTCCAACCAAAGCAGACATGAGATCATTGATGACAATAAGTTCCTGTTTAAAACATGGACAAACTATCAATTCTCGTAAAATACAACCAAATTATGAATGTAAAGTATGTCTATCTTTATGAGATCCCAAACCATTTAAGAACGAAGTCGTTGAAACAAATTCCATAAAAGTTGCATATAGCTTCCCGAACATTTGTGTGTATGTTTCTTAGAGAGGAAATAGAAATAATCCAATTCCCAAAAAAAAAAAAAAAAAAAAAAAAACTCCGTAAATACAACCAAAGATATGAATGTAAAGTAATGTCTATCTTTATGAGATCCCAAAACCATTTTTAAGAACGAAGGTCTTGAAACAAATTCCATTAAAAGTTGCATATAGTTCCCGAACATTTGTGTGTATTTTCTTAGAGAGGAAATAGAAAATAATCCAATTCCCAAAAAAAAAAAAAAAAAAAAAAAAATTCTTATGCAAATTTCAAAGAACTTCAAAAATATTCCTAAGCAAAAAAAAAAAAAAAAAAAAAAAAATTCTTTATGCAATTTCAGAACTTCAAAAATATCCTAAGCAATGGAAGGTAAGATCAATTTGCCTTTTGGGGTAAGGACACAAATATGATTGCAATCCATTCCCAAATATTGGATTTTCCTTAGCTAAAAGAGAAATAAACATCATACACAAATAAAATTGCAAGCCAAAAATTGATACAAAGATTCGTCAGCCTCCCAAAATATTTCAAATATTAGCAACAAAAATAAAAAATCATACCTAGAGATATCAAAGATATTCAGAGAGTTCAAAATAATCATTAACTTAAAGTATATAACATTTCTAAATCCCATTATCAACAAAAGAAAGAAAAATGAAAATCAAAGCAAGAACATCTAGAAAACTGACTATTGCAAAGAGTCACTAGACACACCTGAACAGCTGCATCATAGCAGCCAATGGCCTTGTCTGATCCAGAGCTGCTAACACGCACACAAAAATTGTATTAAACTAAGAATTCCTGTAAGCTCATTGTAACTCATCAAATTAAAAATATTCAATTTCAGATTAATAATTTGCTTAGAATTAATATCAAAAAGAAAAAGGAGATTATTCACAATAATGACTAAAAAAAAGATAAAACTGAACCAAATAAATGAGCTTACCTAAAGGAATCCATGGGAAGTCCCTTTATATCAGCAAATCTCGAGATTCCTTTTGTCTCCTAATTGATAACCCATAAAAAAAATCACAAAGTAGAACATATTTTAGCTAGTGAACTTAAAATTCGAAAGTCCACCAATTTTTTAAAAATTTATCTCAATTTTGCCTTATTTGCCTTAAGAAGCAAAAAGTGGAGGAAAAATTATGTAAAACATGGTATATTTTCACCTAATATATAAAAAACAAAAAAAAAAAAAAAAAAAAAAAAAAAAAAAAACAAAAAAAAAAAAAAAAAAAAAAAAAAAAAAAAAAAAACAAAATCAAGTAAAATGCAGCAAGCGGATATGCAATTTGAAAGCAACAATAGCGAGTGTGCTTTAATCAGTTCATTTGTTAGTATGATTTGTGAAGAAACCTGGTGGAAACGGCCGGTGAGGAAGGGCCTCTCAATGTTCCAGCGAGGGGTTGAAGGACATGGCGTCGTTTCCATTTCTAGGAATCACTTCCAATTCTCTCACTCTTTCAGGCCTGCAATTTGAACGTTATCTAACAAAAAGTATTATAAACAGAGCATTTTAGATAGGAACCTCAAAATTGATAGGAAGAGAAGACCTAGAATGGGACACCCAAAAGCTTAACTTGTAATCAAAGACAAAAAAGAACAAAAATTCAAAACTTGAAAAAAAAAAAAATTACACCTGAATAAAGAGATTCTCAGTGGCGAAAGCAAGATCAGGCAAAGAAGGAGCTCAAAACAAGTAAAAACGAGAAAACCACTTCAACAATCAGTTAAAGACCCTATCCAACAATACATTGTCGTTCCTATCACACGACACATCAGTTACCCTTTCAATTGCGAGACCAAGGTTGAGAAACTCCAGAAAAGGATAGACCCTTCAAAGAAAATATGCTGCACAAAAATTAGATTGTTTTACTGATACGAGAAAGCTCTAGCAATTCATAAGCTCAATGCACAAGGACTCGATCCAGTGACTAACCCAGAAATAAAAGTTAGGGCGCGAAAACAAAATGTTTAATATTTTAGGGATAAATTTTTAGAAAAAATTTTGGAATGCGGCCGGGGTACCTCCGACATAGTGACACTCCCTCTCTCCATTGACTCGATTACGCTTCCTTACGGGAAGAAAAAAAAAAAATTAACTCAGAGTTTAGAAGGTACGGTTTGTTTTCGATTAAATTTTTTATTTTTTATTTTTTTTAAAAGAAATAAAGAAAATCTGTTTGTTTAAATTTATTTAATTTTTTTATTTTTAAGAAAATTGTTTTGAAAATAAAAAATAAATTTTATGAAACTATAAATAGTGGTTTATAGAATTGTGTTTTCTATTTTTAATTTTATATTTTTCATTTTCTTCATCTTTATAAGATTTATTCTCATAAAATTATTGTTGTTTTTGTTATTATTATTATTATTTTCTCTGTCTATATAAATCTAATGTCATTTATTTCAAAATATAAAAGCATATGTTTTTATCTCTATTCAAATTCTTAGCTTTTATTTTTCTATCTCTTCTCTATTTATTATTATTTTCTTTATCTATATAAATTTAATGTCATTTAGTATTATTTATTTATTATATATTTAGGTATTATATTTTTATTTAACATAATAATTAATAGTTACTCTGTAACATTGAAATTTTAAAATTAAATTATAAAATATTTTTAATTATTTCATCTGAAATTTTGGATTTTTAGAAAATTTATTATTAACTAAAATCTTTAATGACTTAATAAAAGAGAGATTTGATAATTGGAAGACTTTTTCACATTGTGAACAAAAAAAAAAAGAAAAATAAATTTTATATTAACTAAAATCTTTAATGACTTAATAAAAGAGAGATTTGATAATTGGAAGACTTTTTCACATTGTGAACAAAAAAAAAAAGAAAAATAAATTTTAGAAAAAATAATTTTTAAAAAATATGTAATCAAAACTAAAAATTATTTCATGTTTCTAATAAATAAATAAATAATCAAAATAAACAATTATAACAAATAGAGCCTAAGTTTTTATCAAATACACATTCACATTACTAATAATTTTTAGGATACTTCTGATATTTTATATTCACTAACTTACGATTGGACCTTATAGGATAAGGGAATTATAATGTAAGAATTATATCGTATAATTTTGAAAAATGGAGTCTTTATTAGTGTATTTGAACAAAAGCTAAAGCCTATAAATAATTACCCTAAAAAACCTGAGCTTTTGATTTCTTACCTTAAATTGAAACAATGAAATTTTAATCTATACAATAATTAAGATAGCCAAGGTTAAGATTTAATGTTAGTTTTGAGCTTGTAGGAAAGAATTTTTTATTTATGATTCAAATCCTAGTTATAATTCGGAGTAATATTGTAAGAAATGATGATAATTAGGGTAAACATTGATATAAAGATTAAAATAAAGTAAAATTTAATTTTTACAATTTGGATTAGGTTGGTATCTTATCTCTTTAATTGCAACTTGTATCTGGCATTTGTATCAACTTGATATTAAGAATGCTTGCTTGGTAATTTGCACGAGGAAATTTATATGAAGCAACAACTCGGGGGAATATGTGAAAGTTTGTTATCTTCATAAATCATTATATGTATTAAAATAGAGTCTCCATACTTGGTCTTGTCATCTTCGTAAATCATTACATATATTAAAATAGAGTCTCTGCTTGATTTGGTAGATTACTGAGGCAGTTCAAGCATTTGGAATGCAAAAGAATAAGTGTGATCATTCAGTATTCTGTAAAAATTCTAAGGCCAGTATAATTCTGTTAGTTGTATATGTTGATGGTATTGTTATTACTGACAGTGACATTAGAGGTAGGCATAACATCATCAAATTCTTTCTTCACTCCCAATTTTAGACGAAAGATTTGAGTCTATTGAAGTATTTAATGGGTATTGAGGTAGTCAAGTACAAGAAAGTATTCTTTTGTCTCAAAGGAAATACGTTATTGACTTGTTGATGGAAAAAATAAAGTCCTAAACCGTATAATACGCTATGACACCCAATTTACAACTTGAAAAAAAAAAAGATCCTGAGAAGTACAAAAGACTAGCTGATAAGTTGAACTATTTTACACTGACTAGTTTCAATACTGTGCATTCAGTGAGTATTTTAAGTTAGTTTATGTATAATCCAATACTAAATCATTGGGCAGCCTTATAATAGATCTTATGTTATTTGAAGGGAGCTTTAGGATGAGGTATGTTATATTCAAATCATGAACATTCTAATATTTAGTATTATTCAATGCAGATTGTGCATGATCTAAAGTTGACAAAAGATATAGAACTGGATAGTTTGTATTTGTTGGAGAATTTGATTTCATGGAGAAGTAAGAAACAAAATTTGTGTTTTCTCGAAAGAGTGCAAAATCAGAGTATAAAGCCATAATAAAATATGTGTGTGAGACTGGATGGGTGTATCAAATGTTGAATGAAGTTGATCTTAAATCTTCATTATTTGCTAAATTATTGTGTGATAATCAAGTTGAATTTCATTTGCTTCTAATCTAGTATTTCATGAACGCACCAAGCATATTGATATGAAGATTGATTGTCATTTTATTTGCAATAAAATTCAAGAAAAGCTTATCTTCGTAATTCATATTAAAACTTGAGACCGATTGGGAGATATTTTCGCAAAAAGTTTGAATGTTGCTCATGTCAACTCTATCTATAACAACTTGTATATGACTAAAATCTATTCTCCAACTTGAGAAGGAAGTGTTAAAGAGAGTCGATCTTTATTATGTACATAGCATGATCTTAAAGATTTCTTCATAAATAATAGCACAGCCTATTTGACAGGCTGTCTAACCCCGCCCAGGCCCATGCACACTCAATCCCAAAATGGTCGAGCTAAAAGAGCTCATTAAAAACGGGCCTCTAATATTCAGGCTTGGCCCTGTCTGCAGCGAGCCTGCGAACGGATTCGAACGTGTCCGTTTTTCAAAAATATTTTTTGACTACTTTGAAATAAAATAATTTCTAACGAGGATTGATCGTAAATACTTTTTTAAAAAATATATATAGTTACATTATATACAAATAAATAAATAAATAAATATATATATATGCTCACCTCCATAATCAAATTTTTTTGTAAGAAGTGACTCTGCATGAACCACTTGGTAAAAAAATCAAAGCCACTGATTGTTTGAAGGTAGCTGCAACAATGCTAGAAATGACAACATATCTATCTATCTATACTATATAAATGCGAAAATATGGAGAATATTGAGATTTTTGATATCGTCCTTAATGAAATTTAAAATATTCTAAAATAGCCTTAATCATACTCAATTAGAAAATTACATTTTATTAGTTAATTGCATATAATTTATAAAAATTATTTTTAAAATAAATACATATAGATAATTAAGAACTTTGATTATAATTAAAAATATTTTATTTAGGAGAGAGAAAAAGTATATTCTTTTTTTCTTTATGTTTGTATAATTTGATTGGATATATTTTTTTAAAAAATAAATTTTCAAATAGAATATACATAATATTCTTTATGTTTTGCTTAATTAATTTGATTGGAATATATTTTTTTAAAAAAATAACATTTTCAAATAGAATATTACATAATATTTATTTAGATAGGAATAAAAAGAAAAAAAAACTATATTAGTTTTTTTTTTTTTTTTTTTTTTTGTAGTGTAGGAAAAATTGAGGATTTATTAGGAGATGATTTAGAACGTTTCTTTTATAGTAATCTTTTTTTTTATAAACACAACAGTATAGCATAATTAACAATTTCAAACTGTTTAAAATTTTTTTATTAAATTTATTTTTAATAAATATATATTATAATGAGACATTTGAAAAATTTTTTATATTTTATTTTTTAAATATTTGATTTTTATTTTGATTAAAATATTTTATTTTAGGAGAAGAAAAAATTTTTTTATTAATGATCTGAGGAAAAATTTGATGGTTTATTATTTTTTAATAAATATATATTATAATGAGACATTTGAAAATTTTTATATTTTATTTTTTAAATATTTGATTTTATTTTGATTAAAATATTTTATTTAGGAGAAGAAAAAATTTTTTTATATGATTGTAGGAAAAATTGATGGTTTATTTGAAGAGAATGGAATGTTTCTTTCATGTAATCTTTTTATTAATTAATTAATTTATTTATTTTAAATTTACAACTTACGAGAAACAAAACATTAAATAAATTCATTAATTGACTAATATTAAATTCTAGCATGATTTGCTTTGTAATTTACATTTATTGACTTGGCTTTGATCATTTTTTTTTAATCCACCAACATCAAATTTCAATTATGGTTTTTTCAATTGAAGAATGGGTTGATTTTTGAAATTCAAATTGATAATTTTGTAATATAATTTATTTCTTATTATATATCGAGTTGTGAAAAGATTTTTATTTTTAATAATAATTTTTTATTTTCTTTTTTATTATTGAATTAATATTTAACTACTATTACTTTAATTTATTAAGAAATTTATATCCTTGAAATAAATAGATGACATCTTAATGATTAAATGTTTTTAATTTTCTTAATATTTTTTCTCTTATATTTTAAATTTGTTTTACTTGAAAGAAAATAGTATTTATGAAACAGAAAAATAAAACTAGAACTATATATTTCTGTTTGGGTCACTTTTTGAAATTTCAATGAATTAATATTTAACTACTATCACTTTAATTTAGTAAGAGATTTATATCCTTAAAATTAATAGATGACATCTTGATGATTAAACATTTTTAATTTTCTTAATATTTTTCTTTTATATTTTAAATTTGTTTTACTTGAAAGAAAATAGCGTTTATGAAACTAAAAAATAAATCTAGAATTATATATTTCTGTTTGGGTCACTTTTTAAAACTTCAAGAATTTGTATATATGTGTATAATATCACTGCAACCAAAGTGATTGCCATTATTAATTCAGATCATCTTATCATTTCTTTTTTTTTTTTTTACCTAGCAGTAAAAAGTAATTTATTATTATTATTCATTATATTTATATATAGATATTGATGTGGATCAAGGACTCTAGTTGAAAATTGAGTGATGATTTTATTTTCTTTTTGGGGGCTTATTAGGTTTTAAGAATCTGCGTTTATAAATTAAGGACCAATGATTAGGTTTAGGGATGAAATTGAAGCTTATTTTGAGATCACTTTCATTATAAAAAAATAAATTAAGTACATAAGATGTAACATTACAAATAAAATTGCAAAAGACTAGCATATATATAGTACATAAGATGTAATATTTATTTTAATCTAAATAAAAATTTATGCTTTAATATTATATAGATAAAAAAAAGTTTAAAAGAGCATAAAAAATAAGTATATAACGAGCATAGTCAACATGTATCGCACATCATGCAAAAGACTAGCATATATAAAAGAAAGAAAAAAAGGAGAAAGGAAAATAAAAATGGACAATAAAAGTGATCGACTGTCTATGTAAAAAAATATATATCAGTCTATATAAAAAGGACAATCTGAGGGCCCATCCGGCCTAGCCTGCCCGAGCCTTGATAAAAAATGAACCGGGTAAAAAAATCCATTTTAAAAATGGTCTTCAATTATTTTGTTCAGATCCACAAAAATTACTAGCGATTCCGTAAAGTCCGCGGGTTTAATCCCGTTTTGATAGTACTGAATGAATAGTCTAGGATTTATCTTTCTAAATAGTTGAGGAATCACTTTTATATAAATGTGTACCTCTTATTGACAAATGTACACAATTCTCTGGATTCTCACAACATGGACATTTAGAAACTTATTATAAGTTTACAAATATACATTCATAAATTCATCACTCGTCAGTAACCATCACCACCACTGGTCACTAGTCGTAATTGGCCGACAGACAAGCGTGGGTCACTGGTAACTGTCACAATTTATCATTCTCTTATGCATTTGTTCTCGTATTTAACAATAAAATTTTAAAATATGACATTTCTATAATTATAAATTTTATAAGTTAAGTAACTAAGTTTCAATATATAATCAAACAAAACAATAGAAAATGAGTTATTTAGAAAATATTTTTTAAAGAAAAGATTTTTCTCAAAAATTATTTTTCAAAATCAGTTATTTTTCAAAATAGTAATATTCTAGGGTGTTCAGACTAAATTTTATTCGATTACTAAAACTACTTTTTTTTTTTTTAGAATAGTAATAATTGTTTCATCTCACTGTTCATAATTGTTTCTCAGTGGCAACAATTTTGCTGTTAAAAAGATAGTCAACAACAACAATATCTATTGTTAGCAAGAGATTATTACTGCATAAAGGTTCTAGCAACTTTTTTTGCCAATTTGCCAAAAAAAAAAAAAAAAAATTTGTTGCTAAAAAATTATTGTCCCTTATAAATATATATATAAAAAAAAGTCATCAACACAGTGTCATACTAATTGCTATTTTCAGAAGGATAAGACATACCTATCAATGTTAAGTTGCAAAAACACTTGCCAATTATGAGTAGAGAAAAAAAAAATTATAAGGTCTAGAATTTTATTAAATTATATTAATTTTATTAATTTTAACCTAATTTAATAAGTAGTTTCAATTTTATGCACTTGGTCAAATTTGAATTGAAGTATCACTTATATAGAAAAATGTAAAATGTCGATAATTAATTTTGATGTTTTCAAGCCAAATCATGTTTATCAACAACGTGTTTGATCAGAGTGATAAGTTGCATTTTTACTATAAGAGTGAAAATACAAGTTAAATTAAAAAGTACTTACGCTTTACGATCGAAGAGGGATTAATCCACCCTCAAAAGACAGATGAATAATTCATAATTCTATATATAAAAAAATAGAAATATGTTTCCTTACATTTTTATGTTTAAATATAATCACTGCTATATATGAACTTGATAAAGAAAGAAATATTTTTTTTTTAAAAAAAGAATAATAATGAAAGTGGAGATGCAATTACCTAAAATGACCTTTCCTCCTGACATCTCAATTTCATCTTTTTGTTAAAATTACATCCTAATTTCAAATCCGTTAAAATTACACAATAAACAAATAATATTTGTAGGCCCCATACATGCTCTTGAGTTAGTTAACCCAAGGAATTGGGTTAGCACAAAACGCAACGTTTCATTATTGTCCTTTCTCTCTCTTTTCTTCCTCGTCGATCTCCCTTCCCACTCTCTCTCTATCATAGAACCACTGTTAGATCAATGCAACTCTCTCATCTCTCTCTTTTGGTCTCTCTTTCTTTTCCGAAATTGTTTGGGTCATGTAAACTTCAAGTAATTTAGGGTTCTCTTTGATTTGAGTATAGTCTACCGTTTCCGCTAGTTTAATTCTTTGAAGCAAAGGTCTGAGAATTGAGATGGGATCCACTGCTGAGATGAGTCGAAGCTTCAATCATTTCAACAATGAATAAATCAAGTGTTTTCTGGTGCCAAAATCAAAGAGTTGTTTTTCGTTTTTAACTATTTTGTTTTTGTGACGGTTCATATGAGATTAAATTTATAGGTTTTGACATTTGCCTTTACCTTTTACTGGAAATCGCATGGATAATATTATCAATTTATTCTATTTTGAAAAATTATTGCAGGTGAGTGAGTTTTTTCATTCTTTTCTGTGTGAGATTTTATGGGTTTTGCATTGGAGGGTTAATCTACTTGTGGAGGATCTCCTCCTTAAGTTAGAATCTTTTTCTCATTTTTTGTTAGACAATTAGAGATTTTGGAGTATTTGTTTTGGGATTTTCGTGAAATTTGGTTTGTTTTAATCGTTTATTCAATGACAATGACTTCTGAGTTTTTATATTTATGATTTTTCAGGTTTTTTTTTCTTAATTGTTGGTTGTTAACTAATCATTTCAAAAAAGTTCGATTCCTTGAGATGATAGATATGATATTTTTAGTGTTTGGAATTATTTTCAACTCTCTGCAGGTCCTGTTGTTGGATTGAGGATGAAGAAAGAGAAAAGATAACAAAGTATTGATACGCACCGTGTCTACTAACCATGTCCAATGTTAACTAGCTTTAGTTGTAGGCGTGGGACCCATCAATATTACTCCCCCCTCCTTTTTGATTGGATGATACGATAAACACGCGTATTAATAATTTAGAATAATTTAGTTACCAAAAGTTATTTTGTTATTTTTTTATCCTTAATTTATTAAAATATTAATAAAAATTTTTTATTTAATGAACAATTATAAAAATTATTATAGAAAAATAATTATTTATTTATTTAAATTTATAAACGTTGCAAATATTTAAGGACATTCGAAAAAAGAATAACAAGCAAATAAAATATGACGGATGGAGTATCTGGGTGATATTTACATAAATGAGGTGTTTTGGGTGCGAGTTCTGAAGTTGCTTACGAAACGTGACAGCTGACTAGTAATTATACACATAGAAGTATAAGAGGAATAATCTGTTGAAATTGCTATTTAGATGCAGTGTCCTTCTATGGGACTTAGCACAAGTATTTATAGTAGTTTTCTATTATAACTGAAGGTATGAATGCTTAATAAACAAAATTTATGACTTGTATGCAGGCATGGCCAAATTACGGTTCCGGGAACCGGAACCGTCGGTTCGAACCGGCCCAAAACTGTAACCGGAACCGGTAAGAACCGGAACCGGGACGAACCGGAACCGGGACGAACCGAAACCGGAACCGGAAAAATCCGGTTCGGTTCCGGTTCCTGCAAATGAGGAACCAGAAACGGTTCGGAAACCGTCGAACCGTCGGTATCGAACCGGGTTGAGCGGCAAAACTGTAATCGGAACCTGAGGTTAAGAACCGGAACCTACGGGACGAACCGGAACCGGGGACGAAGCCGAACATCCGACCACGGGGAAAAAAATCCGGTTCGGTTCTCGGGTTTCCTGCAAAATCACAGGAAACCAGAACCCGAGGAGGTATCAGAGAAGCGGTCGAACCCAGATTGGATACCTTGCGGCTTCCTCTTCTAAGGCCGGTTAGAACGCCGGTTCTGAACCGGTTCGATCAACCAGCGGTTTTCTAGCCGTGTGTAACTGTCAGATATTGGGTGTGACTATTTTGGTTTTTTTCTGTCTTGTAGAACATGTCTTAATACCCCTCCCAACCAGCCTATAAACGAGGACTATATAAAGGCTAGATTTAAAGGGTTATTTAGAAAAATGAAATTTTTTAAGAATTTATTATAATTAGGCCATCATGCACTTCTTAGGCTTCATTTTATTATACAGAATTGCATGGTACATAAAAAAAATCTCAACTCTCTCTACTTACTCTCTCTAACAATATATCTACAACTCTCTACTTACTCTCTTCTACAATATACTAACACTCTACTAGCTATAATTATTCATTTTATTCTTCTCTACTCTATCAATATTCTTATTAAGTCACATTATTCTCTCACACTTTTTGTTATTTGAGAGAGTTCCAAGTTATAGTTTTATTGATCATAATAATGGCAGTGCATGTTTGGGCGAAAACTCAAATGTCCGGAGTAAGGGCAAAGAGGGAAAAATTGAGAACATCTAGTTCCCCCTACAAACGACATGCCTATATATGATTCCGCCGACCAATTTAAATATTTGAAGGTTTTCAAATGAAAAATGAATAATATTCCAACTCAAGAATCTAACGAATTTAATGGAGCAATAATCTTCAAAAGAAGATTGAAGAGCAAAGAAGCAAATGAGCAAACGAAGAGCAAAATTGTTACAAAGAGCAAGACAATATGTGTCCGACATTAAATTCTCCATTTCTATTCACACTAAGAAAATTCAAAGGTGTGAAGAGAAATTGACGATGAGAGGGTTGCAATTATATGTGGAAATCTTATAAATGTTAAACAAGCGGTGCCGGCTATAGATCATATTGGAAGCATTTAGGAGGCAAAACATCCAACAAAAATAAGGAGTTGGATCGGTTCTCAACATATAAAATGCTTGTTCCGAACTTCTAAAACGCTTTCCTTATTTAAAATATTCTGATAAAATACCAAAAAGAAGAAATTAGCAAAATGATTTTCTATCAAACAATTCACCTTTTAGTTTTTGGTGAAAATTAGGTTTTTAATAATTATTGTCCAAAAAGCTTAATCCTTGTGCTAAAGAGAGTGACGCAAGAAATACTGTACAAACGAACTATATTTCTTATATAACAAAGGAAAAAAAGATTTAGAACTTTTATTTTCTCAATTGAAATTCTGTTTCAAATTTGTTATGATGCTCTTTGAGTGAATCAAATTGGCAAATGCATTCTTATATGGGTATTACATGTCATTGGATGATGAAAGTTGACTGGAGAAGATATTCAAAAAGAAATTATTGGTTTCCGTGTTGTTTGATGATAGAGAGCATATCTGAGCACAATAATATTTATAAGGAGCTAATTGTGTTTTCACTTCCTTAGATGAATATAGGTTTTGACAAAAAAAATTTTTTCTATTACATTTTGGAGAGTGCCTCTCTGCAAATATTAGTATCAATTAATTGAACTAAATATATAAGTGAACCAGACGAGATTAGGTGTTGAGAAGTATTTTTTCATTACTAAGATTGTAATCCATTTTTTATAATTTAATGTTACAAATGGTTTTTTGAAAATTCGTGATATCTCTTTATTTCTCCAATTAAAAGCATTTTCATATTTTGTATGGGACACATCCCCAAGGATGAAAACCGTTTTGGGCTAAATTTTGTAAAGTAAATCAATCACCAAAGACAACAAACGTTACCAAGGAAGTCACCAACTTCGTTGTAATTCCAAACAATATGTAATTGAGTAAAACGAGTCTTTTTCTTATAAATGCAATTATTAATGTTTTTTGTTACTACAAATATGGAGGAATATTAATTTAGACTCAACAAATTGGGAGTATTTTGTGTCAAAACTTTTAGGATATTTTGAGAAATTTTTTAATGATGCTACCATTAATTCTTTATGTTTGCGACTTTAATCCCCATATTACTAATTTATTTTACCTATATGTTCCTGTCTATTTAACGTCCATTTTTACTGTCTGCACTCTAAACAAAAATTTTAAATGATGATTGTAATAAAGATTTGTTTATTATTTTCAATGAAAAATATGGAGTTGATCTTATTTTAAGAATATATCCACCAGTTAAATCTTTATCTGTGTGCTAATTGTATTTGAGTCCTAAAGAGTGTAAATAGATATTTTATGTGATCTATTTGGAGCTAATTTATTATGACGTAACTTAAATCTTGATATAGAAGATAATGTTTATATAGATGTATTAAATGAAGTGAGAACCAAATATTATGGCTCAAGATTATATCCATCCGAATTTCGTTTCAATGTTTTAGTTCATGCTACTTCTATTTTCTACTTTCTCAAATCTAATATCCATTCAATTATTCAACAACAAAGGGGTAAAAGATGGTGCGACTAATGAATGTTGGCAGAACAAAGAGAAGGTTTAAATTGCAAAGGACAATAATAGAACAAGAGATAGGGAATCCAGTCTATTTCTGAATTTGAGACAATATATCTAACAACTTTTCTATTTGAGTTTTGGTATAATTATGCAGATGCATTGTGGGAATGTTTCTAATTCTTGTTAGATGGGGGAAGTGCGTCACAAAATACTTTTTCTAATTCCTTTCTTATAATTGCAAAACAAGTTTTAGCAGCTCCGGTCTCCACTGTTGCGGTTGAACAAGCTTTTAGTCAATGAGGTAACATACTTGATGAAACACGATCTCGTATGACACCCAATTCATTAGAAGCACAATCATGCTTGGATGATTGGACTAAGGCCGAACTAAGAGCCCAAGAAAATCCAAAAGAAAATGAAGATTTATATGATTTATACGATGGATCCTCAACGAGAACATCAAGCGGTGGTGCAAATAGCGATTAAGGTAAATGGGGTGAAATTGGTATAAGGTAAGTAAGAACTACGTGGGCTTTGATTCCTCTAAACCCCCGTGGCTTTGATTCATGCTCACCCAAGAGGAATATCGTAGACGAACTTAATTTTTTTTTTAAATCAAAAAAAAAAAATTAGTTCAAGCCCATTTTTTTTTTTTTATTTCGTTCAAACATTAAAAAGAGATAAAAAAAATATTGCCAGTTCAAATTTTTTTAAAAAAAATCATTATGTTCAACACTCACCATACAATCATCAAGTCTTTAAAAAAAATAAGATTAATTCGAAGTATCTTTTTAATTTTTTTAGGTGTATTATTTTTAATTTTTATGTTTCAAACATAATTTTTTTTTTAACCGGTCTTGCATGATTTTAATAATTTTTTTAGAGCTGTATTTCTTTTAAATATTTTATGTTCATAGGAATATAGAATTTTTTTTTTAAACCGGTATCCAAAATTTAATTTAAAATTTGATGGGCGATTCCGCGGGATAAAAACCAATCGGTAACCGGTC
This sequence comes from Jatropha curcas, assembly GCF_014843425.1. Next base: position 899,878 of record NW_023590999.1, read on the forward strand.
GGTTTTTGTAATCTGAATCGGAACGCGGAACCGGAACCGAGGAAGCGGTTCGGAAAACCGTAAGCCTACGGTGGACCAATAATTCGGTCTGGTTCCGGTTCCATTGCTTTTCTGGAAACCAGGAACGCCAGATTCTCGGAAACGGGAAAACAGAGAGAGTCGGTTACCGATCAACTGTGGCCGAGTTTCCTAACTTGTATAGAATCTTGATCCTAACCGATTTTGCTTAATAATCGGGACATGTAATATTTCACGCTGCATAAGATGTTTATATGTTGTGGCGGCGAGGGGATGAGAATTTTTTGATATTTAATATAAGATTTGATTTTTTTTTCTAATACTTTGAAAAGAGTGAGTTACATCTATTCATTTTATAATAAAAATAAAAAATTTTATGGTTCCAGCTTTTCTGGAACCGGAACCGCCAGTTCCGGAACCGGAACCGTCGGTTCCGGAACCGTGGCCATTTCTACTTGTATGATTTGATCCTACCATGCTTTAATATCGGACATGTAAATTTCACGCTCTAGATGTTTATATTTTGGCGCGAGGGGATGAGATTTTTATTTAAAATATAAGATTTGGATTTTTTTTTTCTAATTTTTGAAGAGTGAGTTACATCTATTCATTTTATAATAAAAATAAAAAAATTTTATAATAAAAATAAAAAATAGAAAAGAGAAAGATGAAGAATCACGTCCTGTCGTTCAATAATGTAAGCAAAAAAAGGAAAAAAAAAAAAGTTTATAAAGCATCTAATGGCAACACCAATTGTTTATTTTGTCCTACTTGCCTTGGTAGCCAGAAGCCAATGACTTGAGAAAGTAACTTCAACTCCAAAGTCACTCTGATTAATTCATAAACAAAGAGATTAACAGGAACCTCTTGGTCTAAGAAGATCATTTTGAATTATATCAGTAAATCATTTACATCTTTGTTCTTCTGAGTTCCTGCTGGAAGCTCACTGCTTGAATCCTTGTTACAACTTGCGGCTTATGTTAAACATATAAACTCAGTACAGGACAGGTACTTATAAAATTTTGTGTCCTCTCTCATCTTTCCTTTCTATTTTCTTTTCTTCTTCTTTATTTTTTTTAAGAAAAACCAGGATTTGATAATTTAATGCATGTGTTCTCTATATATCAAATTACATTAGAAAGTGGCAACAATTAATTTTTGTTTTCTTTTAATTATATATTGTTGTTCTAATTTCATCATCTAAAGATGATATTGCACAGAGTTTCATGTTTGATTTTTAATCGAAGCCCGCTAACCCTACTAATCCTAATTCGCATAAGTGCTCTAGGGAGAGTGTTAAAGAGACGACGTTGCAGAAGCGTAAACTCGAGACCTTTGCTCAAGTGAGAAGAGATTTCTGCCCTCCCATCTCATCCCTAGAAGGTAAAAATTTTCATTTTTAATTCAAATTTATGGATGTGAGTAATTTTTACCATGAAAACTGTTTTTCATGAAGGGTTAACTTGGTGAGTTATAATTAGTTTTCAAGAAAATGCGTTAAAGATAATGAAAAAATTATTCCCAACTCAAGAATTATTGTTTAGACGTTTTTTACCAGCCATTGGTAGCATTTTGATATAATATTTTTATTCTTCAATGTTTCAACAATAATATATAATACTACATAGAACTGATATTAATACGGCAAAAAAAACTTGAAGTTTTTCACAATTTTTAAAGCACTATACGTAAAAAAAAAAATTAAAAAAAAAAAAAAATTGACAGGTAAGGTTTAGAGACAAGAGACAATGGCTATTCCAGTTCCAGATCCTGTGGCTTCTGTTGTGTTGGAGCAAGCTTTTGCAGGTCTTATGAAGGAAGTTGAAATTGCACGTGACTTTGAAAGCCAATTGGAGTTTATGGAGCAAAGAGTAGATAGTATAAAGAAACTACTTGCAAACAGTGATAATTGCAACCAACAACTTATCCAAGACTTGCCTAAATTCAGAGAACTAATGTATGAAGCAGAAGACATATTAACAGACTGTCTAGTCAGGAAAGAATATCAAATGTACAATTGTTTTCCTCAGAATTTCTTCTTCCACCTTCGAACAAGCAAGAAAATATTGCATGTTAATCGAAGGATTAAGGCGAGATTTGATATTTTAAATGATCGTTTGGGACTGCAAAGGAGCAGCATCCTCAACAGGGTTAAAACAGATTTGTTTAAATGGAATTATGACTCATCTGATGATACAATCGGACTTGACAGTGATTTGGAGAAGTTGAAAGGATGGATTTGTCGAGAAGATTATGTGCTTGAAAAGATTGGAATCGTGGGGATGGGAGGCTTGGGAAAAACCACTATTGCCAAGCTAATTTATAAAGATGAAGAGATAAATGATCATTTCAAGAAGAAGATTTGGATTTCAGTTTCACAAACTTTTGAAAAGGAGGAGATTTTGAAGAGCATTTTACAACAATTAGGAGAAACACAGTGTAAAGAACCTTTAGATCCTATTTTTAAACGGTTGAAAGAAGAATCTTGTCTCATAATTCTTGATGATATTTGGGAAAACAAGAATTTCAGTTGGTGGAAGACACTTTTCTCTTGTTTTTCTGAAAAAGCTCATAAAAGAAGTTGCTTTATTATCACAACAAGAGATGAAGAAGTTGTATCTGCTATCGGAGTTGAAGATTCGCGAGTCCATAAGCTAAAATTCCTTAGTGAAATAGATAGCTGGTCATTGTTTTGTAGGCATGCATTTGTTAAGAAGATCGACAAAAGCTCTCTGCAAAGTTTCGAGGCATTAGGCAATCAAATAGTGGCTAAATGTAAGGGTCTTCCATTGGCTATAAAGACAATAGGAGGGTTATTGGGATCAACTGATTCTTACCATAAGTGGGATGAAACTTGGAAAAGTTTTTGTAATCCCAACATTACGAAAGAAAATGATGTTGTAATGGCATCTCTGCTACTGAGCTACAAGGCACTCCCTTATCAGCTAAAGCAGTGCTTGTTATGTTTCTCTATTTATCCTGAAGACTTTGAGATTGAAGCTGAAAAGTTAATCCATTGGTGGGTTGGAGAGAGTCTTGTGGAGGGTGAAGGCTCGAAAACTGCAGTAGAAATGGGGTTCGAATGCTTGTCTAAGCTAGTGAGAAGATGCCTAGTTGAGATTGTCCAGAGGCGAGGCTGTGATGGAAGAGTCTACAAGTGCAAAATGCACGACCTGGTACGAGATTTGACACTTGTGATGGCAAAAGATGAGAAACACTGCTCTTTCAATGATGTAGGAATACAAGAATTGACTGAAACCTCCAGATGGTTAGGTTTCAGAAGTGAAATGGACGCCAAATCATTAAAAAAAAGTCCAAAGCTTCGGGCATTGTTGCTAATGAGTAGCGAATGTGTTCCTTTGGACAAAAATTTGGCTTCACTTCATTCTCTCAGGGCATTGGACTTGTCTAACAACAAGTTAGACACTAATGCTTTAAAGAACCTCCTGAATTGGATTAGTTCACTCAAACGCCTCGCCTATCTAAATCTGAGTGGATCAGAAGGCCTTCAAGAAGTGCCAGATTCGATTTCCAAAGCCCATAACCTTCAGCTATTGATTTTAAGTGGATGCACTAATCTATCAAAAGTGAGCTCTTCAATCACTTGTCTAAAGAAGTTGCTAGTGTTGGACTTAAGCTCTTGCGAGAGGATTCGAAACCTACCTCGCGGACTGGGATATAAGCTCTCCCAGTTACAAGAACTGTCTGGATTAAGACTCGTAAGTCAGACTAACAAAAAATGGTGTTCATTTTCTGAGCTTAGTGAACTAGGTGAGTTAAGGGTATTGCAAATTCATCTGAATGAAGATAGTGAAATAACTGTAGAGGAAGAGATTGTTCTATCAAAGCTTAAAAAACTTAAGCTACTAGCTATTGATTTTGATTCTGAAAATGCAAAAGGGAAAAGTATGCTAGAGTTTCTCGATCCGCTTTCCCCTCCCCCAGCACTTGAGCAGTTGTACCTCAGGAGATATTGCCATGAAAGGTTGCCCAACTGGATTAGTCCTGAGAATCTCCCTAACTTGAAATATTACCATGTTGACGATGGAACAATGGTTCGTATCTGCACCAGTAGTGGCAGCACTTGGAAAGTGGAGAATTCACAATTAAATAATAATTGTTAAGTTATATATGTGGAGATTATTGGTTGTTCCATAATTAGTGAATTGATTGTAATGTTGTTAACTTTTCCTGAGATTTGTTACATAAGTCTAAAGCTTTCTACGAAAAACATTATTACAATTCTCTTCGTTTGCCCATGTAATTGAAGTGGCTCTTGCTGGCAATTTCATTTTATTCTTGCAGGATTATCAGTAGGTCTCCCACTCCCTTTGCTTTGCCAAGAACAATGATATACAAACATACATATGTCCATATAATACACTAATGTTAATAATTTTATGTAATTATATTCCAAGTAATCTTTACATTTCAAGAAAATCCTAGATTAAAATTCTTTTTGATCTCAAGATTTTGTTCTTGGGAAATGACTTACCCCACAACTCGAAAGGCCTCCCAATGATGTAGGGAAATTTCTAGTTATGGATGTTTTCACGTTTTAGAAACGTACATTTCCGTGTATCGATTTTCCTATATAAAATATTATTTTTTTATGTAAAATTATATTTTAAATATCAATTCATTCCTATCATTTCTGTTTCCGTGCAACATGGTATATTAGTCTAATTATTCTTGTGAATATCCGATTTGGGCTTTATTGAAGGGTAAGCTAACACTATAAGCTAGCACCTCATTGAGCACTATGATTTTGTTTCGTTCACAATCTTGGTTTGCAGGTTTTCCTTAGACATCTAGATAAGACTTCGTCCTTCTAAGCCAAGCCAAGTCCTGTAAACTGAATCTTTAGAAAACTTTTAGACGATTTTTATTTGTAGGGTTGGAATTGAGCCTAAATCCAGATATTTAATTTTATAATAAATTAATTGAAAAGTTATTGTTCAAATATAGTATTTCGCATGTATGTTTATGTCTTCTAGTATAAAAGCTTGGCTTTACACCATGACGACTTCAATTTTTATTTTTATTTATTTTTTTTTAATTTTCTGGTGGCCGAATCTCATTGGTCCGTTAAGTCCATAAAAAGAGACAATGCGTTCTCTCTCGAATGTTTAAAGGACTCCATATCTAATTCTCAAACTCGAAAACTCTCATTAAAAATGAAGGAATCTATGCCATCCTATCTCACCTCTCGGATGTGACTTCAAGTTTACTTTGTTATACCGCGAAAGGCACAAATTCAAAGCAAAAATTGCTAGTGTTCTATACAACTTTTTGAAGGGGGTCTTAACTATTTGCCAAGAAAATTTAAATTTCATCCTTGGAATTGTCTTATTTTGCAGAAACTTGACTAGTTTGGTACAAGATACTTGCAACTATTCATGCTTTAATTTATTTATCATCATTATTTCTCTAATATAGCATTAGTAATCCTAAGGGTCATAAATTTTTTATCAGGTCCGGACTATTTGGAAAAATTGTTAGGGTGTTTGGGGATTAGAGTGAGCAAACTTTGAAACAAATCGAAAGCCGAATCAAATTAAATTATTTTCAATTTTAGTTCAGTTATTTTATTTTTAGTCTTGGTTATTATAGAATAACTATTTTTTGAATAAAATTGAATCATTTGACCGAACCAACCGGTTTGGTTTGATTTCTAAACTTACTTCGGCATTGTCCGATTTTAAGAAAAAGTTAGTTTCTTTTTTCAATTTTTGCGGTTCAGTTCATGATGGTCTTCTCCTACATGACATAAATTTTGTGGATTCAGTCTGCCGATAATATAATTTTTTGTTATTGTATTTATTGTAATCAGCATGACCTTTTTTATGACAAAGATAATAATTTTTGATCTTAACTATTTTATTGAAATAAGAAATAATTGCAATTTTATGCAATTAATTAAAATTGAAATAAAATAGATATAGAAGAATGTACGGTGGAGATGATTAATTGGATGACTTAAAGCTAACAGATGTTTCTTTGTATCTTTGAATATATTCACTTTGAACTTGATAAAGAAAGAACTATAAAAAATATGAAAGTGGAGATGCAATTATCAGGCCTGTCTGTCAACAATCCAAAGGAAGAAGAATTATTTATTTATTTGTTAAAGGAAGAAGAATTATTGTAAGGATCAAAGCTTTACTGGAGTTAGGAATTTTTTATTCTCTTAAAATGTATATTTATATATGGACACTCCATTATTGAGTCAATTAACTAATGGTCTGTCCAATTTTTCTATGTTCTATTTGCTTTTCATTGGAATCTTATCTTTAAAGGAAGATAAAGATTTAAAAAAAAAAAAAATCCTATAGGAAGCACCACTTTGATTTAATTAACTAATAATTAAATTTGTTTTGATTCCATTTATATTTTCAGTTTTTTTCTTTGTTTTTTTAAGATTCAAATGAAGTTTAATTAATTTTTTTTATAAAAATCAAGAACAAATCAAATAATTTAAAAATCAAATTTAAAAAGTTCAGTCTATTCAACCTTACTGTGCCCAACCTACACAGGACCATATTTATTCGCTTTTATCCGACCTAATGTAAAAATTTATCTCTGCACTTTATGGAAAAAATCTTATGGCATAAAAAATTTACTCTTACAGATATAAATTTTGATGACAGTGTACATTTTTTATATTAGCAATAATAATTTGTTTTGATGTTTTTGACATTTATATGCAAAATATTTACTTGATATGTATTAATAAAATATTTAAATAATAATTTTCATATTTTTTAACCGATTTAATTTTATATACAGTAGAATAATTTTGCAAGTTATTAAAGTATTTACGCTCTGTTTGTTTCCGTAAAATAACTTGTAAGAAAATATTTTTCACAATTTTTCATTGTTTGAGGTAAAAAAATAAGTCAACGGAAAATATTTTCATAGTCAAAAGAAAATTAAGTAATTTTTAAGGAAACTGACTTCCCAAGAGCGTAAAATATTTTCTGGGACTTGACAAACTTGTTATAACCTTGTAAATCCATATTTTTTTTTATTTATTAATCATCGGTAGCCATTACCACAATTCATAATTCGCTACCAGCCACCGCCACTGCCACCGGTCACCGATAACTTTCATAATATATTATTTTTGTGCATTATTCTCATATTTAATAATAAAATTTTTAAAATACGAAATTTATATTCTTATTATTATTATGATATTATAAGTTAAAATTTTAATATTTTAAACTAATTTTTAATATGTAACCAAACAACGAAAAATAAATTATTTAAAAATATTTTTCAAAAAAAATATTTTTTTAAAAATAAATAGAGATTAAGTATAATTATAAGTAAGTATTTATCAAGGCAAAATCAAAGCAATTATGCATCGACAGTTTTTGTCCTCTATATTTATCTTTCAAACCCATCAGCCAATGAGAAGAAAAGTGGTTTACTTCCAAAACTAGACACCATAACTTTGCTTCAGAGAAATTCCCATATGCTTTCTTCCTCTTGCGCAATAGGTTAGGAAGATGGGCTAAACTCTGAAAAAAATTTCTTCTCAACACTTGTAAAATTTTTCCTTTTGCTCTTAAATAGCTTACTCTATATGTTTGAGGCCAGTTCCAAATCTGCTCTTTCTAGGTGATTGATGCATATTAATGTATGTATATATTCCTCTCCAATCCTTCTTTTAATTTTCATGCTTACTTCTATTTTCATTTTCTATTGTTTTTCAGGAGTTAATTTCAAGTATTTTCCATATTTGTTGGACTCAATAGAGAACAATTTGGTATGTGCAGTTATTACAGTTATAGATGGGTCATGAATTTGACTGCTCTGTTTTAAATTTTGATCATGATCAAGTTTTAAGAGTTTTTTGCAGTTTTATGATGTGTGAGGGTTCAAGTATTTGATACAATGAATATATCATGTTTATGTTTATGTTGAACGAACTTCTCTCACTATATGAAGTCAATCTAACGTGAACACGACACGTGAATCCATTTTGATTTATAAATATCATAACTTCAGAATAAAAAAGAATTAAAAAAATCATTGGATAACCTCAATTTTGAAAAAAAGAATAATAATATTTGACTAAATTATGCCTATATTAATTTTTAAACGGAAATGTATTTATAGTATAGTTTGTATTAATTTGCTTCCCGTATTTATAGTATGAAGTTTAATTTATCTTCTTTCAAACCTTCCAATTGTCAAATCCAACCAAATCAAACTAAACTGCCATTAAATGTTTGATTTGGTTGAAATATGCATTGAACACCACAATTCAAAAAATAAAATTACATTTAATAAATATTTTAACTCGCAAAATTTATCTACGAATGCTCCAAATTATAATATTTCCTCTGTCTCATTTTGTTTGCTTGTTATTCATTTTTTTGATGTCTCAAAATATTTACAAGACTTCTAAATTTAGAAACGTAGACAATTATTTTTTCCATAATAACCTTTATGATTATTCATTAAGTGAATGACTTTTATTACTATTTTAATTAGTTAAGGGTATGAAATGACAAAACAACTTTTATTGAATAAATTCTTAATATGTATGTTTTGTCAAATCATGCAAATAAAATGAGACGGAAGAAATATAAACTTTATTAACACTTGCTCGATAGTTGAAAAATATAAAATTATTATTTTAAAAGTTATACTAATATTCATCATATCAATGTTTTACATATAAAAATTAAAAATGCTAGAATATTGCATAAATGAACTTTTGTAGGTGGGCAACAAGAGTTCTATTATATTTTGGTTTCTATTATATTGCATAAATGAACTCTTCTAATGTCGTGATCAATCTATTCACTTTTGTTAACAGAAACATAATTAATGAAAGTACTATACTTAATATATATATATCATCTATTTCTAAATACTTATCACATATTGAAAGGGTTTATATTTTTAAATACTTGTAACATTTGATAAAGTATTATGTTCCCACGTACTTGTCACATTTCTGGATTTAACAAATAATAAATATTTTTTCATTTTTACTATTTGTATATGATCAATGGTAATTAATGAAAAATTAAATTTAGTGTTTGTATATTGCAAATGTAGATATTATAATTAATTCATTCAGTAATATAACTCAGACAAATTGAATAGTTTATTGAGAATGGAGAGAATATAATTTTAAATTTAATGACTCACAAATGGCTAGTGCAGAAACAACCTTATAAAGTATTTATTTTATGTAATTGCATTTGCAATCTATCCAAACACAGCCTTTGCATATTGGCCAAGGATACCCTCTAAGCTCTAAAATATGAACTTCTATTTGCAGGTAAAATATACAGTCCACAGTCAACACTATGGCAATTGTAAATGGACTGATTTTGGACTTGACGAAGCAAATTTCCGCAGCCCTTTGCTATGAAACTCAGTATGCATTTGACTTTCTACGCGAGCTAGAGGTCATGAGGTCAAGGCTTCAACTTATTCAGGTGTTTCTAGAAGAAGATGAATACCAAAAGAAGGAAATATTACTTAACACCTTGGATGCTCTTAGAGAACTCCTGTATGAGACAGATGATATATTGACAGATTGCCTAATCAGAGAAAAATATCGCAAAACTGGACTCTGCTCCAAATTTTCTCTTCCGGGTTTGTCTTTCCGCCTTCAAACACACAAGAAATTGAAGGATATTAATACAAGGTTGGTGAAGGTGGAGGAAATTTTGAAGACCTATCTGAACGCGACAAGAAACATTAGTTATGAAGGTGATATTGACAGGTTTAGCAGATTGGAATACGATTTATCCGAGGAAACAGTTGTTGGAGTTCAAAGAGACGTGGAAAAGATAAAAGAATGGATTTTTAGCCCAAGCTACCGCAACCTTCAGATGATGGGGATTGTTGGGATGGGAGGCTTGGGAAAAACCACAATTGCCAGGCTCATTTTTAATGATCGTGATATACGTTGTCATTTTGATCGGTCCATATGGGTGTCAGTTTCTCAAAATTTTACGGTGGATGCGATCTTGAGAAGCATATTAGAACAACTGGGAGAAACATCACGTGGAAAATATATATTAGACATTATTTTTCATTTATTGAAAGAGCAAACCTGTCTTATTATTCTGGATGATATATGGGATACAGGTGTTGAATGGTGGATGAGTTTTTTCTCTCAGCTACAACGATCGGCTTCCAAAGGAACTTGCATTATCATCACCACCAGAAACCAAGATGTTGCTTATACTATTGGTATCGGAGCTGAAAGAATCCATCAACCGAAGCTTCTCGATGACGAGGAAAGCTGGTCGTTGTTTTCCAAGTTTGCATTTGGTAAGAAAAATAATGAAGGTTACGGGGAGTTCGAATTTCTGGGCAGGAAAATCCTGCATCAATGTGGAGGACTTCCATTAGCTATCAAGACTATAGGAGCTTTACTAGGATCAACTGATAGTCTTACAGAGTGGCATGCAATCTTCAAAAGATTTTGTGAACCGAATATCACAAAAGAGAATTCTATTGCAATGAATTCTCTGCGATTGAGCTATAAGGAACTTCCAGCTACTCTAAAGAGATGTCTACTGTGTTTGTCAATATACCCTCAAGATTTTGAGATAACAGCTTGGAACTTAATCTGCTGGTGGATTGGAGAGGGTTTCATCCGAGACAGTCTCTCGAAAACAGCAATGGAAATGGGCTCTGAATGTCTATCAGAATTGGTAAACAGGTGCCTTGTTGAAGTTGTCCAGAAGCGAGGATATGATGGAAGAGTGTACAGTGCTAAAATGCATAATATGGTGCGAGATTTAACAATTTTGATGGCAGAAGAAGAGAGAATTTGCAGCTTCAACAACCAGGGCCAGCAAGAATTCATGCCCAATTCTCGGTGGTTGGGTTTCACAAGTGAAATGGGTCCAAAATCATTGCAAAGATGTCCCAAGCTGAGGGCTTTATTGCTAATTAGCAATCAAGCTTTCTCTGATAGGAATTTGGGTTCACTAAGTTCACTTAGAGTGCTGGACTTGTCCAACAGTAAGTTAGACGACACACTTGCTTTACAGAATCTACTGACTTGGATCAGCTCCCTCAAACGCCTTGCATATTTAAATCTAAGTGGAGCCCAAGGCTTGCAAGAGTTGCCATCTTCCATTCGCAAACTCCAAAACCTCCAGCTCTTGGTTTTAACCGGATGCACTAATCTATCAAAACTAAGCCCTTCAATCACTAGTCTAAAGCATTTGTTACTCTTGGATGTAAGCTCTTGCGTCTCTCTTCCTTACCTTCCTCATGGACTACTAAACCTTTCGCAGCTTCAAGAACTATCTGGAGTGAGACTGGCACGCCCGCGTAACTCAACAAGCTGTCGACTTCTTGAGCTTGGAGAACTACGCCAATTAAGGGTACTACGAATGATTTTGAATAACCATAGTGAAATAACTGCAGATGAATTTAATGTCTTGTCAAATCTTCAAAAACTTAAGATTCTAGGCATTGACGCTGAAAATTGTGAACACATGAAAGACATACTAGACAGGCTTTGCCCTCCGCCAATGCTTAAAGAGTTGTATATCAGGCGTTACCGTCATGAAACTTTGCCAAAATGGGTAAATCCTGATCGTCTCCATAATTTGGAATATCTTTGCATAGAGGATGGAGGCCTTGTTGATATCAGCTCGAGCGCTGAAACTGATGGGGATACTTATTGGAGCTTGGAGGGTTTGTGTTTGAGGAGTTTGCCATATTTGCAGATGGAATGGAATGATTTGCTGCGGAAGATGCGTTTATTGCGGTATGCAGAGGTTAGCCATTGTCCCCAGTTATACAATTTTCCCTGGTCTGTGCAGAATGACCCGAGAACATGGAGGCGCTTTTCAGATTGATCAGGTATTTTTTTACTTGCGATGGTGCTGGCATAGCAGGACGATTGGAATGCTTGTTGATTGTAATGTGTGTTAAATTTGTTTTATGTTGGGATTGGTATGGGGTGAAGTTTGTATGCCATTTATTATGAACACATATTGTTGTTATTAGACGCAAAGCTTGTGATGGATAAATTTAATCGTACATCTTTCTTTCTAGATAGCTAAAATAACAGAGGCGAGCAAATAGCTATCAACAGTATTATATAATCCTACACAGATAAGTTTATAAGTTACATTGTAACCAATATAGATATATATATTTGGAAACTAGTTAATATGTTAACATTGTAACCAAATAGGTGCAAAAGGACTACCTAGAAAGAAAACATTGAGGGGACTAAAAAAGAATCAGCTATATAAAATCAGTTTGGGTATAAATAATAATTGGGAGATATCAAACACTCCACATAAGTGGTTCTATCATAGTAGATGAAAAAGCTGCCAGCCAGAGTCACTTCCTTGTATGAATGTTCTTCCAAATTGCAAAAATAAAGCTTCTTTTGTGAAAACCTTTGCAAGACAAGTTTGCCATTGATGAATGAACGAAATCTTGACCAATATAAAGGAAACATAATTTCTGTCCTTACACTACATTCCTTGTCCTTGATTTCCCAAATTATAGTTCTTGAACGAGTGGTTTCATGCAAACATAAATTTCCATCAATTTCCACTAACTACAGTAAATCTAGACTCATCTGACTAGGCAACAATGTTTCTGAAACTTGTTGTCTGATAAATCATAAGAGATTATTGCGCCTGAACCTGATATTCTGTTTTTAACTACCCAGTGAATTGCTCCATTCAGGAATAAGATTCACATGTAAGATAAGCCACCGTAGCCTTTGTATGGATAATCTTGATCAATTGTGTTCCAAGAATTAGTTCTAAGTGAAAATATTCCCAAGGTGAAATCTTCTTCTTCTTCTTCTTCTTCTTCTTCTTCAGATGTGATTTCCTTCGTCAGGAAATAAATTCTCAGCAGTTTGTAATCATCAGCAGAAGAATCATACCCAAATCCTTGTTTCCATTTGGTCCAACCAGAATCAACAGGCGGGTTTGGAATCACTCTGGTTTCTCTGATAGATGGATTCCAAAGAATTGTTTTGTTAGTTAAATTAGATGATAAATAAAGTAAAACCAATCCATCACAAGAACCTTCGACGATTACATAAAAATTTGTTAATTTTAATTTTTCTTCTGCTATGACTGATGCTGGAGCATCAGAATTTTCATGTGTTGACAAGAGTGATTCGAGGTCTATGGAGTAGAAAGAGAGAGTCCTTTCTGATGGAAGGAGAAGTTTGTAGCGGTTTTGGTTGAGGATTAATTGGATGAAACGATGATCTTAAATCAGAGATTGCCATTGTTTCGATACAGACTTAAATCGCAGCACAGACTTAATGGGTAATTTCAAGAGTATCTATTCAATAATTTCAGTGGGAAAACAGTGATTTGCTAGTTGGAGCTTTTCCATATAATTTTACATGGGAAATTCTCTTTTGAGCAGAAGAATGGATGTACTGTTGATTGCTTAAATATGTATGATGTCTCAAGTAAAAGGAGTTGGGTTAAGATTAGGATATGAAATCCTAATGAGGTTGAATTTCTTTTCCCGAACAAACATTAATTATTTAATTAACAAATAGTTTATTTATTGTTTTACCTCATAAATAAATATAATTATATATATGTTACTTTCTTAAAAATTTAATAGATATATAGACAATATACTTTCCTTTCAAAAACAAAAAAGACAATGTATTTTTTTTTTAAATTTATTATATTTATAATAGTTACTATTCTTAAAAATTAATAGGATAGTATAGACATATCTTTCTTTCAAAACAAAAAGACAATGTTTTTTTTTTTACAATTTATTAATAATATATATATATATATTTTGAATTATATATATATTGAAAATTTCTTGCCTATACCCAATATATGGATGGTCTTATATACCAAGTTAATCAAAAAAAGATTTTTTTTTTTTTTAAATTGTTATTGTCGATGCTCACGTTTGGTGTACAGTGAGCTATATACGTAAATCTTCCCCATTTTTTTTTTTTTGTTTATTTCTCCATATTTTGTACATCTTTGATATATATATTAAAAATATATAAAGCTGGTCTAAAAAATAGAGTCTAATAAAATAGGAAATTCATAAGAGTTCTTTTAGAATATTTATAATATCAAATCAAAATTAATTATTTTTAAAAAACCATATCAATATATCAATTCAATAAAAATAATAAAAAGCATGTTAATTGTGATTCTAGCTCAACGTTTTGATATAATGACAAAAGAGAGCATGGCATGGAGACTAAGAACAAAGTTAGGAGTCATCAAGCAAAATCCTAGTGTTAGATTATGAGATTTTGCTAGAAATTCCAAGTTGTATCTATAAATATTTAGTAAATAAATTTGAATGTGCAGACATCCAATTAACAATATTCAATCTTTCTAGTGCTACTTAAAACGTGGGTTATTCTCTTGTATCCCGTTTCCGAAATGTCGTACCCAAACGCCATACATATAGATGTATTGATGGAAGCTTAAACTACACCAAACATAATTAAACCCCATCACTACCCGCTAAAGTGCTCTCTATTCAGGAATAAGATTGACGAGCAAGATAAGCCAACATATATAGCCTTTACATGGGTAGTCTTGATTGATTGTTTTCCAAGAATTAGTTTTAAGGGTAAAGATTTTGAAGATGAAATCTGCTTCTTCTTCAGACATGATTTCCTTTCCAGAGTAAGAAATTCTCAGCAATTTATAATCATCAGCTAAGGAATCATACCCAAATCCATGTTTCCAGTTGGTCCAACCAGGATCAAAAAGTGGATTTTGGGTCACGCTAGTTTCTCTAGTAGATGGATTTCGAAGAATTGTTTTGCTATTTAAATTAGATGATAAATCAAGTAAAATCAATCGATCAAGAACTTTCCAGACTGATATTGAAACTTCATAATTTTAATTTTTCTTCTGCCATTACTGATTCTGGAGCATGGATATTATATTAGGCATTGACAGTCCATAGAGTAAAAAAAAGTAAGACCTTTTCGATTTAAGAGGAAGTTTGTGGTGTGTTAGCGATTCAGCAAGTGTACGCATCATGCAAGTAGTATATATAAAGATATTGTCCTCAGGGATTAGGGACTGAGTATTAGCTTTAAATTCAAGATGTATTGTTTAGCAATTAACTGAAAAATTTGTGGAATCTAAACTATTTGAATGTAAAGCAACAAGAATATGAGTAAACAGAAAGAAAACAAGATATATTTGATGTAATCAAGAAGAGAAGGCACTAGTGTTGGGAACACCATTGAATTGATGGGAGCCATGAATTATGTCGTAAAAACAACTCAAGATTGAAACAAGTACAAAAGTAAATCAAAACACAAATCACACAAGAACTAACCTATTGTAGTGCAGAATCGTTCGCCAGTGCTCTTTCTAAATATCTTCAAGTCACCTTATAGTCTTTTGCTGTGATATCTTAATTGATTATATGAATTTTATTTTTCTGAGTGGGCAGAAAATACAGTACGTCTAATTCTTGAGGTCGTCCTAAGTTTTTCTCTAAATACGCTACTATCTCAAGCATGTATTCAGCAACCAATAACTTCTCTTATCCACGTGAAAAGTCTACGATAAGATTCATCGTTCTGTTACCCACACGATTAATATTTTAAATAAAACAGACTATATTTTTTTAATTAAAATTAATAAATAAAATTTTAATTAAAAAATTAATCTTTTAATTATTTAAAATACATGAACCACGTACAGTCCAAATAATTAATGCATAACAGGGACCGTAGGAATAAATTAATAAGGCTATAAATTATAATAAGAATCCATATAGGACCAATATATTATTATTATAATTAATCATAAATTATTTCACTAAAAATTCATGATTGATCTCCTTATTAATTTAACTTTCCATAACATAATAATTTATGTTCCCCATGTAAAGATTACATAGGCTTGTCAAATAAAATAAATCACTGACAATTTATTTAAATAACAATTTTAATTTTTAAGATTGTCACTTAACTTATTTCATGTGTTGGATTAAAAATCTACCCATAGGATTTACACAATAAAACCTTATAAACTTACTTAAAATATATCATCATTCTTTAAACCGAGACATGAATTCTGTTATTAATTAATATTTCACAAATACAAGTCGTGTTTGCCCAACTCACTGAGAATTGTTGTCCCGATAAATGAAAACCCACTCTTTCATGAATTAAAGCACAAAATAATGTATTTGCTCATATTAATTAAATCAAAATTAAGAATATAATTCTTGTTTCTAATGTCCTAAAGAATCTACTTTAATAGTCAGTATAAAACAATCATCCTCTACTTGGTCTAGTTAGATATATACAAAATGTACTAACACTATTATCATAAAATATGCTGAAAATTTTATTTTTTTAATGCAAATCTTCAATTAAATGCATAGAAATAATTGTCCTAAGAAAAATATCAAAACTATATCATTACATTTGCATGGTTAATAGTATATCTCTATCAATGTCCCACTTAGACTCATAACCATGCATCTATTATTTTAACTCTCATTCCTTAGACATGACTATGAAAAGTCTTTGCTGATAAAAACCAGTTAGTCTCATCAAGAGAAACTCCCCATTGAATCAGCCGAGCCTTTGCTAGTAAAATGTTCCTATAGCACTGCCACAGAAAATGAATAATCTTACTGGAAACATCTAGCCCCCATAGATTCCTCCACATATTAAAGTTTGGAATGGTTTCCTACACCATATTCAACCGAATCGCAACCTTGTAAGCTGGCCTCACTGTGTAATTACCTTTAGAGGACCAATGCCAAATTAAAACATCAGGGACACTATGCCTTGACAATGGAATCTATTGAACCAAAGTACCCTCTGCAGGCAGAAACAATGTGCGAATCAGCTCCTAATCCCAACGATGTCCATCAACTATCAGGTCTTTTATAAGCAAATTTTCATATCCATTCACAACAATAGAAGTGACTCAAAAAGAATCAGCATTGTCATCAGCTCCTAATCCCAACTGAGATGTCAGTCAACTATGCAGGAGTTCTTCTATAAAGCAAATTTTCAGTTATCCATGTCTACTGAACAAGAGGACCAATGCCAAATTAAAACATCAGGGACACTATGCCTTGACAATGGAATCTATTGAACCAAAGTACCCTCTGCAGGCAGAAACAATGTGCGAATCAGCTCCTAATCCCAACGATGTCCATCAACTATCAGGTCTTTTATAAGCAAATTTTCATATCCATTCACAACAATAGAAGTGACTCAAAAAGAATCAGCATTGTCTAACAAAGGAGAATCCCATACACCGATAAAACTACCATCACCTACCCTCCGCCAAGCTCTAGCATTAATAAGATTCTGAGAAGCAAGCAAACCCCTCCAAACATAACTTTTGATTATGCCCTAAGATGGCATGTTGGAAAACCCCGTCCGGATAATATTTAGATTTGAAAACCTGAGACATCAGAGATTGTAGTTTAGAGATAAGACGCGATGCTTGCTTGCCCAAGAGTGCTAAATTAACACTTGGAAGGTGACAGAAGCCAAGTCCACTATTCTCCTTACTCATAGACATACAATCCCATGACAGCCAATGCACCCCACGCTAATCATAATTCTTCATACCCCACCAAAATGAATTCATCATTCGCTCTAATTCAGTATATAAAGACACAAGAAGGAGAAAAATGCTCATGCAATAAGAGGGGATTGCTTGAACGACAGACTTCAAAAGGATCTCCTTACCTACTTTGGATAAAAATTGACACTTCCAAATCTGTAATCTTTTCCAAACCCGATCCTTAAGAAAGGAGAAAACAACCTTCTTATTACCACCAATGAGAGAGGGCAATCCTAGGTATTTGCCATGATTCAAGGGCAAAAAAACACCCAGGATAGAAGTGAGAGAAGCTCATAAGGCGGCTGAAACATTCAGGCTAAAAAAGATCTCCGATTCCTAAAAATTAATGGCTTGCCTTGAAGCCAATGCATAAGTCCGCAAGATAGATTTAACAATGTTGCTTTCTCTTTTGGTAGCTTTAAAAAATAAAAAGCTATTGTCCGCAAACGAAAGATGTGAAATACTTGGACTTTCTCTTGTAATACAAGTGCGGGTCAATGATTTTTTTGACTCAACCCAACCCGTTAAATGCATGAACCGGTGAGGTTATAAACGGATTGAGTTGGGTATACAACATAAACTCGCAGGTTAAATAAATGATAATAATAAAAATATTTTTAAATAAAATACAACTCTTTAAGCATATTACTAAAAAAAATTAAATATACTTAAAAACTTAATTATACAATAATTTCACAAACTAGAAATATATTCCAATGACAATATTAAAATTAAATTTCATAACGTGATCATTATTATCATCATGATAATTATAATCAACAATGAAAAATTAACTTTCCTAATAAAAAGACAACTAGTAAAATTAAAAATACTTAATAACATAATTATATAATATATGTGTTAAAGTACAATATACTCTAATATAGAAGGTAATATCTACTAAATATGTGAATAATTTAGTATTTATATTCAAAATTGCAAATCAAATCAAATTAACTAAATAGTGCGTAATTTATATATGGGTTAGGTTAGGTCTGCAGATTCACTAGGTGAACCTGTCACCCAATCCGTGAATTATAAAGACGACCCATCCAACCCAACCCATTATATCTTCAAACCCGTCAGGTTAGATCGCTTGGGTTGAGTCAGATTATAATGGGTCATGTGCAACCCTATCTAAGTTTGAATGAGTGGGATATAATTATAACTGATATTTTAAATTTAAAATATAATCATTTGAATTTTTGAAAATAGGACAAAATTGTAAGTGGTTAAATTAGGCCATTTTTTCTTAATTGGGATTGGGATGGATTACTTTGTATTGTTACTAGTTCTTTATATCAGTAATAGTCAGTTAAGTGTGGGAACATCATTTTAAAATTTGTGTAAAAACTATAATACTATTCAAAATATTATAGGACATCTTAATGTCTTGTGTTGTATGTTGTTATTGTTTGTTATTTACTATTCAAAATATTATTGGTTGTGTTGTTTAGATATACTATTTTTTATAATATTAAGTATTAGTTATGATTTTTCTTTTATATTATTTGAATTTTTATAATGTTAAAATCAGTGTAGGCATTCTGAATCTACTCTTTTTATATTGTTTCGAAATATTATAAAGTAAATCCTTATTTACCTTTTAATCATGTTAAATTGGAGCACTATTTTTTTTAACAGCAAAAACAAATTTATGTTATTATAATAATATCAGGGAAAAAAGACTTAGCAAGCGAGTAATCTAAGCCGAGCCAACATGCTTTCCCATACACACAATTTAATCAAAACAGCCAAGAGTAAAAACCTAACACCAACAAACTTTAAAAAACCTCAACCAACAACAGAAAGCAAAAAAAAAAATTTTGAGATAAAAATAACAATTCTTGCTATCAAAGTAAATAGAAAAGCGAAGAGAACCTCCAAAACTTGTTGACTATTAAAGGTTTGTTCGGTAAAATTAACTGTTTTAGCAGTTATTAATTGTTTTAGTAGTGTTTAATTGTTAACTGTTTGAGTAACGTTTCATAAAACGCTAGAAGCTAAATGTTAGTTAACTTTTTTTTTTAAAAAAAAAAATGCTAGTTAACCTCTACAAGCTAGTTCAAACGCTATGTTACCTAACATTATAAAAAATAGCGTTTAATATTTTGATCAGTCAAAACGCTAATTAAAAAACTGTTGCTGAACATACCTCAAATCCAAGCAACAAACTCTGCATCAACACCTTTCTTAGCAAGAGAATTTGCATCAACAAAATTCAATTATTTTTCTTGTTTATGGTGCTTTATCAAAATAACTCAATAGTTACATACGATGTTCTTTATACAGATAATCTTAATTTCTTCCTCAATGTATAATATAATATATCGTAAAATATTAACCAAACCATAATTAGGATTATTAACGAAATTTGGAATTTTAATAATTAAAAAAAAAAGAGACAATGCACATAATTAATAATTGAATGAAAAACCGAATTATATATATAATTAACTATAATATAAAACATATATTTAAATAAAGACATGGATATTCTGGGCTAGAATAGATATGGAGGTAATTGAAACTGTAGCATATGTAATACTCTTTCAATCACATTTTGTTTGCATGGTTCGATAAAATATGCATATTAAGAATTTAGTCAACGAAAGTTATTTTGCTCTTTTTTTACCCTTAACTCGTTAAGATATTAATAAAAGTCCTTTTTTTATTGAACAATTGAAGGTTATTATGAAAAAAATAATTATTTACATATCTAAATTTAAAAAACTTGAAAATATTTTGGACGTTCAAAAAAGGAATAATAAGCAAACAAAATGGGACGCAAGGAGTATTTCATTTCATCGCAGGTTTTACCTTACAATACAATAAAGTCTGAAAATCCATTGCTAAATTGGTCTGAAACATTAACTGTTAATTTGAAACATATATTCATATATTAGGATTTTGATTTAAATAATATTTCTTTTATTCTCCTGATATTTGAACGTTATTAGAAATTTTAATATTTTTGTAAAATAAAAAAAAATTGAATTTTTAATCTTATGGTATTAAAATTATCAAATTGTTCTGAAAACGGTTTTTTAAATTAATAATGAAAATAGAACTCTAAAATGAATCTTTTAAAAAAATTATGCATACCAAACATTGACCTTATTCTTTTCCAGAATTTCTTTACAAATTTAATTTATGGAAACAAAAGCAAAAAGAGAGAAAAAGGAAACAATAATGGATAGGCATCATCAGTCAATGACGACAAAAGTAGCTTTAAGTCCAGACCCACTGTAGTTCAATTATTAATTATCCAAGACTCTTCATTTCTATCATTCTGTGTAATAAATAATGCAGGAAAAGCTTATTTTGATTGTCCTATACTCACTGCCAATAATAGACTTAAATTTCTCTTCGGCTGGATTTTTTGGCTTGTTGCTCATCACCTCTTCATATGCTCATTGCTTGCAGGTAATATTAATTTACCATCCTATTCAATATATAGAGAAAAATGGAAGACAATAATGGAAAGGCATCATCCAGTCAATGGACGACAGAAAGTTAGCTTTTAAGTCCAGACGCGAGCACTGTGTAGTTTTCAATTATTAAATATCTCAAGACCTCTTCATTTCTATCATCTGTGGTAATAATTTATAATGGGCAGGGTAAAAGCTTATTTTAGATTGTCTATTACTCCACTGCCAATAATAGAATCTTAATTTTCTCTTGCGGTCTGGAGTTTTTTGTGGCTGTTTGCTCATACCTCTTCATATGTCTCAATTTGCTTTGCAGGTAATATTAATTTACCATACCTTATTCAATATTAGTATATTTATATTTTTATAGCTAAGTTTATATATATGTTTTTCGTGAGAATTATATTTACCTATATTCTCCTATATATATATATATATATATATATTCTGGAAATTATATTACATATATTCTCCATGTACACAGTGTTCTATTATCTAGAATTGTTTAGAGTTCATTCATGAAACAAAAATCATGTATGTTGCGGAAAATGTTTTTCTTTTTTCTTTTTATTTTTTTTAACTTAGAAACCTAAATATATAATCCATAATGATGTTTTCTTGATTAAAATAGAGCATGAAATGCTATTGAAAATTGTATAAGCATAGAGTATGATACTATTTCTTTAGCTCTTTCCAACGACCCATTTATAACAAAGCCCTTAAAACCTGAATTTCACAGGTAAGACTATAGAATGGCAGAGACTGTGTCTTTGGTTTCTACTGCGCTAGACAGATTGTTCTTAGTCCTCAAGGAAGCAGAACATGTACGGGACTTTAAAGGCGAGTTCGATACTATGAAGCAGAGACTTGATAACATAAAGAAACTAATCAGTAATGAAGAGAATCGTAATCAGGCTACAGTACAGGATTGCTTGGCTAGATTCAGAGATTTAATGTATGAAGCAGATGATATATTGACAGACTGCCTAATCAGACAAGAATATCATACTAAGGGATTTTTCTCATCCAAATACTTTCCTCAGAATTTCTTCTTCTATCTTCAAACAGCCAAGAAAATAAAAGATATTAATGCAAGGATGAAGACGCAGTATGATATTTTGGAGGAAGCCCGACGAGGTGACAACAACCTCCGAAGGAATGATACGTTCCAGTTCAGACGCGACGATGATCCATCTGATGAAATACTTGGACTTGAAGGTGATGTGAAGAAGATACATGACTGGATTCTTTGCCCAGATAAAGAGCTTCAGAAGATTGCAATTGTGGGTTTGGGAGGCTTGGGAAAGACGACTCTTGCTAGGCTAATTTTCAATAATGATGATGTAAGCAAACATTTTCAGAAGAAAATTTGGGTGTCTGTTTCTCAAACATTTAAAGAGGATGATATCTTGCAGAAATTACAAGAAAACTTGGGTAGACAGCCAGCTTCACAGACTGGATCTACCTTTGAAGATGGGCTAAAACAAATCATTTCACAGTTGGAGGAAATAAGTTGTCTCATTGTTCTAGATGATATCTGGGACAACAGGCGTCTAGATTGGTGGAAAAAGAAGTTTTTCCCTGCTCTATCACAATCAAGCCACAAACAAAGTTGTGTTATTATCACCACCAGAGACGAAGGTGTTGCTAATGCCATTGGAGTTGATGAATCGTTTGTTCATAAGCCCAAATTCCTCAATGAAGCAGATAGCTGGTCGTTGTTCTATAAGCATGCATTTGCTAAGGTTGAGAAAAATTGTTCTGAAAAGTTTAAAGATTTGGGCAAGAAAATCGTGGCTAGATGCGGGGGACT